>VDFB02057290.1:0-13692 GCA_007258455.2 Sequoia sempervirens
AACCCTAACCCTAACTCCTGTGTTGATAATTCCAAGGACGAGATAAGCATGTGTTAAGTCAGCAAGTAAACTCAAGACTGAAAGTCAAGTTAATTGTTGCTCATGACTCAACCCTCGAAATTAACTGCAGGTTCCAACTGGCAGATCACTCCATGTCATCTCGGTCTAACACTTCGACCAAGAACTCATCAATCTCTGTGTCATCTGGCACTTTGATGCTGTCCAAAACAACAGTCTGTTTCTTCAATTCTCTGCCACTTTCTGTAATTGTGTGCATGCCATCTTTACAATCTTCAGTTGCCTTTCTGAAACTGGCTGCAATCACTGAAATGTTCTCTAATTTAGGCGCCATAGGTTCACCTTCAAGGCTGTCACGAATCAGCTTCTCGAACTCTGCTTGTACTTTGTCCAACTCAACATACGTGCCATCTTCAAGAAGATAATGACACAGAATCTGAACAACGAAACCGCTGACAAGTGCAAGTACTCCAACCACATCATCCTTGAGTGAAAACAACTTGGTAGAAATCTTCTCACATGTTTCCATCCTGAGAAGGTGCTGCTCTTTCCAAGTAAAAACTTTATCCTGATCCTCGACCATCTCCAAGGCATTGCATGCAACTGACAACTGAGACACTAGAACACGATCCTTTGCCAAACTCTCTGAAACCGCAATCTCTAGCAACTGAATACCCTGACGGAGTTTATGTGCATCACTCCTTAACTGATACAAATCCGCAAGAAGACGCTGACCAGCAGCAACTAAACTTTCAATCCAATTGTCCAAAAGTCTACCATGACCGACTAACTGATCCAGTTTTCATTTTTCTGCAGGTGTATGCTGAGGAAGAACAGGTGCTCTATTCGGATTCCCATGAACAAGATCAGAAATGTACTGACGAAGTTGACTATTTTCAGCCTTGAGTAAGGCCTTATCTTCTCCATCCTTTGTGATACGCTCTTCAAGATTATTAGTAACGATCTTAAGAAGAGTTACATCTGTCTCTCTAGTGGTCCTGCCAAGATTTGCCTTAGTAAATGTAAAGTCACCAACTTCGACTTCATCTAAGCTTTTACCCTCTGGAGGAACTGCAACTTCGATAACAATCTCTGATTCTGGAGTCTTTTCGATATGTACCTATTTCTTTATCTTCTTGTTTGACCTTCTCTGATAAGGTTCACCGAACTCAGATAAATCAAGATTGTATGACGGTTCACGCCTCTGTCTCCCTAAAGACTTTTCGAGCCAACAAGACTGAACAATATTTTCAATTCGAGGAGAGACTGTCCCTGATGTGTCAACCGGTGGTGGTTCAGTTGTCTCCGATCCTGCGTGAACTGGTATCTCAAGCTCAGAATCCATGTCAATAGGTTGTATATGAGGCGAACCAGGAGGTGAAACATGAGGTTCGGCCTGAATAACTGTCTCTACTGGAACCTCAGGAACATTCTTAACCTGTTTCTGTTTCCTCTTACCAGTAGCTCTTTTCCCCGTGTTTCCACTGAGTTTAACCCCTTCAAGAGGTATTATGATAGCTTTAACTCTAGGTCTCGCCCTAGAAGTAGAAGGCAATGAAGAGAAATCCTTTGGCGGCTCTGCTACAGGAACTGACTTTCGCGTTCGTTTGCTCTCCAAGAACAACTTGCTAGTCTTGATAACTGATCTGGAAACCTCTTCAATAGAAATATTCTCTTTGGCGTACCAATCAGGTGAACGAAGTGGCTGCCGAGCAACTTGATCTTTGACATATGAATTGAGAAGAACTTCTCCATCATCATCCGACAGACCATCAACATCTTCTGATAGGTAATCAAAGAGCTGTCCAATAGTAAGTCTACAATAGTGACGACGACGAACCTCGAACTCATCTTCACAATTAGCCCAGAAATCTTCAAGTGCCGGCTTATGTGCAATCCCTCGCTCTAAACGATCTGCATAATGACCGAGAGGATCATAGGAACGCCTCTAAGTGTAAGTCTTGAGTTTGAACCTTTCTATCTCAGTAGACATAAACCTGGCATCTGTTGCCGCATTGCATGTGAAAATTCCCAATGTGAATGGAAAATTAGCCGCAGTCTTATGACGACTACGAAGAAAGAAGTGAACATGCTGCATTTGTCTAAGGAACTCCATAAAGACGATCTTGTCTAACGGATACCTTGGCAACACCAGGGGCTCTCCAACATATCCATAAACACGGATGTATGTGAAAGTAGGGAACTAGACAAACCAATCCGCCCAAGTTTCCATTGCTGATTTGGCCTCGGCTGAAATACAAATGTGCATCTCGTCATCAAGATCTCTAACGGTTCTCATGGAAAAGTGATCATTGACTGCTCGGAAGTCCTGCTCGGATTGAGAAAACTCCAACTGAGGATAATACTCATGAACATGCTGAACACCGAGAGTGCCATTGGTTTTTAGAAGCCTGTAGCTACCTTGAAATGCAACCAAGTAAACCAAGTAGGATATCATATGAAACTCATGATACTTGAGAAAGTTAGTAATTTGCTGATGTAAACAATCACTAATCAGCATAGCCCAGTCAAAACGCTCTGTACTGTTGATCGCGTGTTTTTATGACTACAACAAACATTCTAGAATAAAGGAGTCCAAAGACGCTCTATCCCCTCTTGAAAAACTACCTCGTATGCTAAGATTGCAAGTAAGATCATACGGTAATTCCAATGTTTAAGATGAATGCGGATAGGCTCTGTGGTATGGATGTGATTTGCTGGTAACACAAAGGGACTTACGCTAGGCTTGTTCAGTTCACAATGAAGGTCTAGACAATGAAGCTCTATTGCTTGGGTCATGGATCAAACAAATTGAAAAAGGAGCTAAAGGTTTAGAATTTCTAGTCTACTTCCTAAGAATTCAAGAGATGGTATTGACTTGGTGGAACCAATAACCACGCTTTGCTTCGCCACGCTCAACGACAACTACACAAAGAGGGTGCAATCTTCAAGGGAATGTGCTTATAATTTTCATGTCATGAATAACTACCATCGAATCGAACAATATTTATCCAGACAGAAGTTAAGCATCCACAAAATAAGCTCAGGCTAACTTTACGCATTGAATGAAAATCATCCATTCAAAGAAAGTATGAGCAAAAGTTTCACCACAAATCAATACTTATCAAATCTTGCATTCATCTAACATACATGAAAATAAATCTAAACTATGATGAGGGATAAGAACCATGCCAACTCCAAAATAAGAGAAACAATCACCATCAAAACAATGCATGCATTACTTATTACTTTGGCAGTCTTACAACAATTGCTTATCTCAACATGTTTTGCAACATGCTCCCATGCTTTACAAATGAGGGGGTGAGCTCAATTTATAGGCTCCCCAATTACAATTCAATGGCCAAGATTAATTTGGAATCAACGGCCAAGATTACAAATAAAACCCTAATTAGGGTTTGCTACCCCTCGACCAATGAGAAAATTACATTTGAGGACACTTGTCCTTTTTGCTAAATATGAACCGACAGATAAAATAGAAAGTTGTTGCATGTTGATCTGGAACAATTTGATTGGTCGGAAGATGACGAGGCGCCACCTCAACGTGCTAGATGCCTTCCTTGGTTGCTTTGTTGTTCTTCCCTTAGAATATTTTTCATGCCAATGACTTTATCCTTTGTGCTTCGATCTTGGATGGCTTTGGCTTCTTCTTCTCACCTCGCCTTGGAGCCCCTGTTTGGACTTGAAGTCATTAAGTCTTTCTTTCTGGATTGCTACGTGCCATGAATTTGGAGAGGAATTCCCTTGTGCCTTTGCCGCAGTGAAGGAAAATTGGATCTTTTCTGTAGAGAATCTCCCATACTTAGCCAAATTTTGGCTACTTTGTAATACCTTCAATATTTTGGCCATTTTTGTGCTCAAATAAACTTCGCCGGTAGGTTTGTCTCCAATTTTGAATTTGGCTTGATGTACTTGACGATGTGCCTGCCGTTGTCTTTGTTATGCCAAACTCTTGGCGGACTTCCTGTTGGTCTTGCAATGTGCAAGTTCTCTTTCATCTCCCTTCCGGTCAGACTTCTCATTTTCTTTGCCATTTTCCTCGCCTTGCGCAGTCAGCCACCTGCAGTAAAACAAAACGAACTTATTTTAGATAACTTTTCAAGATAAGCTTTGAAAGAAATTTACAAATTCCAATTTCATTCGGCCAAGATTTTCTTGCCGTCCATTTTGTTTGGCCATGATTTTTTGATCGTTTCCCAAAAATATTTGGCCACGTCCAATTTTATTTGGCCATAAATATTTTTCTTGTCCAAAATTATTTTAACCACGTTCGACATTTCTCTAGCCACGTCCAACTTTTCTCTAGCCACGTCCAACTTTACTTGGCCATAAATCTCCTTCTTGTCCAAAATTATTTTGCCATGTCCAATTTTATTTGGCCATTTGCTTGATTTTTCCACAATTTAGCTAGCCATGTCCGACTTTATCTGGCCGTTTGCCTTTTTTTAAATTTATCTAGCCAAAATTCATTTCATCTTCTTAGGCACTTTGGATTTAGACTTAGGCAAATTTTCCTTCTTTTCAAACATGGTGAAATTTTTTAAAGTGTCAAGCATGTAATTTTTTGATTTGTCCAAGGTTTAGACTTAGGCAAAATTTTAATTTTTTCCACCTTCTCCAATACATGGCGGACTTCATCCAGATTTTGGCCATCAAATGTTGAAGGGGGACTTGAGGTCTTCTATTGCCATTTCTTTTTAGACTAAGGCGGACTTCTTTTACTTGCTAGCCATTTAAACTTTTCTTAGCTATGCCTTAGACTTTTCCTCTTGCCTTAGATTTTTCATCTCTTTTCCATGGGCGGACTTTGGCGGTGACCTGGCCATTCAACCTTTTCTTTGGAAGTAGGACTTAGCAACGGCACTATTTTACATTTAATCTTGAAATTTTAGGACTTTGTCTATTTGATTGCCATTTCAACATTCTTGGCTAAGGCGGACTTTGGGTTTCTTCTTGCCACTTTAACTTTGTCTTTGTCTATGCCTTAGCCAAATTTCTCTTTTGCTCAAGGGGCGGACTTACTACTTGGCTTGCCATTTTAGAGGGCGGACTTGCTTCATTTTGTTGCCATCAATGCTTTGGATAGGGGCGGACTTTGCTTAATACTTGCCATACATAGGGCGGACTTGGCTGTTGGTCTGACCATTTGATGCTTTGACAGGGGCAGACTTTGGCCTTTGGTTAACCATTTGCATAATACTCAAGGCGGACTTCACCATGTTGATTGCCATTCACCATCTTAGCTGGGCGGACTTTGACCTTTGGTTAGCCATTTTCTCTTTCTCCCAAGGCGGACTTTGATCTTTTCTTTGCCATTGGACATTTAACCTTGGGCGGACTTCATGCTTTTGTATGCCATTAACCATTCTAGCTGGGCGGACTTCAGCATCTTCCTAGCCACTTCATAGGGCGGACTTTGACCTTTGGTTGGCCATTGCCAACTTTTACCCAGCCATTTCCTCTTTTCCTTAGGAAAATCCCTCTTCTCCATGGGCGGACTTTCTCCATCTGCTTGCCATTAAACACTTATCTCAAGGCGGACTTGGCTGATGGTCTGTCCATTGACCATATGACTGAGACATTTCCCCCTTTCCATAGGGCGGACTTCCTGGTTTTCACTGCCATTGGACAGTTATCTTAAGGCGGGCTTCCTTACTTCTTTAGCCATTGTCCATTGCTTAGATTTTTATGCCATTTTTCCTATGTCTAGAGCGGACTTGCTCAGATCTGTTGCCATTCATTGCTTGGCTGAAGCTTTCTTGGCTTATTTTCTCCATTCTAACCTGCTGGTAAACTCCATACTTAGGCAAATTTCTCACAAACTCCAGTCTCCTCCATGAATGAATGTTCAGATTTTCACGAATTTCCAGAATTTTTACCAATTTATTGATGAATTCATCATCTCATTCACCATCTTTTGTGCTCTTTACCAGATTTCTCTGTGATTTTCCAGAATTTCTCATCATTTTTGAACAAATTTTCCAGATTTTTTTTTGAAATTTTTATGTGATTTTCCAGAATTTTACCAAAATTTCAAAAAAATTTCGAATCGATTTTCTGAGAGTTTCGTTGATCTTTTCGAACTTCTGAGTGGATTTTTGAAACTCGTGACCCTTCTAAAAATAGAAACTTTCTAAAATGGTACCAAAGCCGCTTAACTTTCAAAATAGACCCTAAAAAATAGGGATCCCAGAATTGCCCAAAAGTGCCAAAAAGGTAGGTCCTAAAAAATAGGGGCCCAGGGTGAGAAACCCTAAAAGGTAGGAGATGTCAGAATCGACCGAAACGACAGTCGATCTTCGTCTCCCAGGCCTTCTAAGCACAATGGTGACGATTATATAGTGATCTAGGCTAAAACTGACTGACTCGATTCGGGTGACCATTCAAAATTAAGACTCCTCATTGCAAAAAGACTGGTGATAAGCAATTGCGATGCCAAGGCAAAACCAAAAGCAAAAAAAAAACAAAAGGGTCCCCATTTGCAATGCGATGTGTGAGTCACCTGACAGTAGAGATACATTGACAAACATAGATCTCGGCTGACAAGATGAGAGTTAAGTGAAGAAGATCTCGTAGGCTCAATAAGTCTTGCCAAGATGAAATGGGCTCACTGAGAGATATTGCCTTCGGCATGAGCTCTCACCGACACATGGATGTCCTGCCAATGGAGATGCTCAGTGGTATAACTCACAAAGATCGGTATGACCTCCTACCAACTAAAGGAGCTCTTGCCGAATGTGGATGACTAAGTGATGGAAGAGATATCAGTATGACTCCTGAGGGCTCGCCATGAGGCCTTCCCTAAAGTGAAATGTCTTGCCAATGGTCTGGGTGATAGTCACTGTGGATGTCAATATGACTTTTGGGCTCGCTATAAACTCTTGCCGACGGTTGTGAGCTATGCCGATAACCGTTGAAGGGCATAATCGCATAGGGGAGACACGACTAGTGTCTCACCAACATGCAATTTTAATGGAGCAAACTTTGACCGCCTGAAAACCTATGTGGCACGAATTCAACCAATCCGAATGAACTATAGGAGAGTCGTGGCAGTTTGATCCCTGTGAAGAAGACTAACTAAATGAATGCAATATGGATTTTCTCTGAGCCCAGGAGCATTCAAAGCAACTCAGAAAGGAGGTTCGAAGGTGGACACGAAGACCAAGAAGTTAATGCTGTAGTCACAAAAGATCAAGGAGGTCATTCCTGGAGCATTTCTTCACCAACATGGACAACAAGGACTCACTTGAATGCAACATTAATTTCATTCGAAAAGATTTAAAGGCAGATCTTTCGGAAGGAAGATATTTTTGTAAGCCCTAAGGGTAGGGGCCGACATTCTTTTTGTATATATGGCATTTTTGCCTCTTTGTGAAGGAGTTCAGATTATGCATTCTCAAGAGTTAGTGATTTTTAGCAATCCTTCCTCAGTTGATGTATGCTTTGTAACTTATCTGGAATTCTAAATATAAAATACAGAGATTACCTTCAAAACCAGTGTTAGTGTTCATGCTACTTTCATTTTCTTCTAGATTATGTGATTTTTTTGAACCGTGTTTTGTCAATCTGCATTTGAACTTTAAAGTTGTGAAATTCATCTTTCCTTCTTAAAGTGTATATGCAGATTAAGCCTTTCAAAAATGATGCATAAGTTCACGAAGTTCATGTTGAGTAAATAAAGTAACTATTATTAGTTTTCTAGTGTATGTTCATCTATTTTATTTCATGATTCCTGTCAGTTCGGTGCATCACCATAGTGTTAGTTTTATTTTTATGCATTCCTTCTCCCTTTCCCTTTACAGAATCAGTAGTTAGGTGACACCAAAGGAAGCCGGCCTTCTCCGAAGGTTGACCTCTGCCTATAAGTGACCCACAACTTTAGAGGTTTTCCCATGTTACACTAGATTATTGAGTTTATATTCTATAGGGTGGAAATCTAGATTGATAACAGTTTCTAGCATGCCCGGTGGGACAAGTTCCACCTTATATTGTTGGTTTAGTATGCAACCAGCGAGTTCCAGACTTTACAAAAGTTGTTTTTGCATACTTGGCAACTCCGTAGAGAGAAAGAACTTCAAAATCAACGCCTTCTACAATTTATGAGAAGAGTTTGGACAAGGAGTAGCTTGTCCCCTTTTGAATATTTGCAACCATCACCACCAAGGAGATAGGGTAGAGCAACAAAAAGGCCACAAAAAATATTTGTTTATTGTAGGAGAACCAAATCTACTCCTCCATCTGTGAGATTCCATATTGCTATCCCTTCTTTTGTTTCACCTAGAGTGCAAGTAAACCCACCTCAGCCACCTCTAATGGCTGCTCCCAAAAATTAGCCTTTTGTGCCATTCAATGGAGGTAGTCCATTAAATTTGGCACAACACAATGACATTCAAATGGTAGCTTTGAAAAGCTTTCCAATTTTCAATGGGGAAGATCAGACTACCCCGATTGAACATATACGAGATGTTGCTTCCTTATGTGGTGTTCACCATATCACACAAGAAGACGTAGCTGTAAGACTTCTTGCAGCATCATTCAAAGGAAGAGCATTACAATGGTTCAATAGTCTTGGAGTAGGTTCAGTTGCCACCTGGGATGAATTAGGTGACAAATTACACAGGCAGTTTCAGGATAGGTCTGATAATTTGTCTTTGTTGGAGCAATTAACTATACTTAAGAGGGATCCTCAGGAGAAAATGAATGATTTCAACTTCAGATTTCAAAGAACCTGGGATAGAATCCCAACAATGGTGAGACCACCTTCAGAATATGCATTTTTGTACTTCTTGAAGGCTCTTAACAATGATATAGTTGTTATGATACAATCAATGGGGGGTGTTTCTATGCCAGATGCATTTGAAGTAGCAATTAGAGTTGAAAACAACCTGATACAGGCTGGTAAACTTGCTCCTAGGCCACTGATGCCTATATTTCTAGATATTCATTCGAATATCCCTTTGCAGATACCACCGTTTGCACCTTTGCCACCTATTCCAGCAGTATCAGCTGCTATAACACAAGAGGCTACTATTTCAAGATCTTCAAATGAATTGCAGGAAATCAAAAGTCTATTGCAGACTTTTGGTAATAAGCTTGTGAGCTTGGAAAAGCAGCAATCATATAGCAGGCCTTATCAATAGCAGAATTCAAGTTAGCAATAAGCATATCAAGGTAATAGGCAAGCATATCAAGGCAACCACCAGGGCCCAAGGAAAAATGTGAACACAAGACCTTTTTAGGCCTATGCTCCAACACCTGTTACTGTAGTTAAGGACCTTGTCCCCATTCAAAACAACATAGCAGCAGATTATGAGTGGTGATACCCTTGTAACCAACCTCACAATCATGTCACTTGCTCAAATGGACTCATTAATCAGGAACTTATGGTACAAAATTCCTCGAGTTCACAATAGAATGAATTCAATGATGCATCTCCACAACACCAAGATCAACCTACCAATGATACTATACTACTTAATTGGCAAGGTGAGGAATTATGTGGATTGAATGTAGATAATTCTCCAATTGCAACTAACACAAGGGCAAAGAAAAGAGCTTTTGAGTTGAATCAAGCAACTAATAGGGGGAAGGCAGTAGCTATAGAACCATCTACATCTCAAGTGACTCCTATTTGGCAGAGAAATCAGCAACTCCCGGTCAAGGAGCAACCACATTTGCAAGCTGATCACGCTGGCATAAAGGTACATTATAAAGTAAACCCAAATGTACCCTATAATATTATTGATAGTATGAAAAAGATGAATGTAACGATGTCTATGTGGGATTCATTAGCTATCCCAGGTCAAAAAGATATGTTACACTCTGCTTTGTCAAATTTTAAAGTGTCTGATCAGTCTAAGTCTCCAATAGGCCAAGCTAGAGCTATGTTAACAAACAATTCTCAGGGGAATGATAAACAGCCCAACAAAGAGACAGGAAAAGAAGTTAAACCACCTCCATTTTATGTGTCAGTAATCATAGGTGATAAGTTAGTTCATAACTGTATGGTAGACAACGGAGCTAGTAGCTCTGTGACGCCAAAGCAGATTGCTGACAAGCTTGGACTAAAGTATCAACCTTTAGATAAATGAGTGATTCAATTGGATGGTACTTCTGTCAATACATTGGGCATCATTAAAGATTTGAGTCTTACTCTTCATGCTTGTCTGAATTTTTCAGTTCCTCAGGACACATGTGTCATAGACCTTCCACCTTTCTTTTCCTTGTGCCTATCAAGAGACTTTACAACCAAGATAGGTGGTTATGTGTCAGCTGATTGGTCACATATGTTGTTTAGAACAAGAATGGAACTAAGGTTACCATTAAATCTAAGAGGTTGGCTAAAGATCACATTGAGCCATATAATCCAAGTCCTATCAATGTTGTTCCCACTGCTGTAGACACAAATTGTGTTGTTTTTACTGACAGTGAGTTGGCTTCCGCTCAAGAACTTCAAGCAAGAGTTGTCCCTGATGTGTTGTTACACGAATGGGTAGTTGAAAATGTGTTAGACAGTCCTGAAGACCTAATTCAAGATGCTGGTATGGGTAATTATGTGATGCTTGAACCTGATGCAGAGGTTCCAAACCTTGAAAAAAGCACAAACCAATTGTTGCAACAACAAGTGAACTTTGGGAAATTTTCTTTGATGGTTCCATAAGTAGGAATGGAGCAGGTGGAGGTGCAATGCTGATTTCTCCACAGGGTGATAAGTATTTTTCAGCCTTTCATTTTTCTTTTGCATGTTCTAACATCAGTGCTGAGTATGAAGGACTCATTCAAGGCCTTGAGTGGGTAAGGAAAAGAGGAATCAACTGTTTGAATGTCTATGGAGACAATGAATTGATAGTGAATCAGGTTAGGGGGCTAAATGTTGCCAAAAATGATGCTTTGAAGTCTTACAGAAACAAAGTATGGAATATAATTGAAGAATTTAATGCCTTCAATCTGATTTCTGTTCCACAAAATCAGAATAAGCATGCTGACAGACTTGCAGCAATTGGAGCACAGTTTGATATCCCAGGTGATGTTAAGAAGGATAAAATACATCAGTATGTCAAGGTGGTTATGAGGCCACCAATCCCTGATAACAACATTAACTGGAAGGTATTTGAAAGTGATGAACATATTTTAACCTTTTTACTACAAGAAGATCAATTTTCTGTAGTAAACCAAGAAAAGATCAAACAACAATATGATGATCAAGTGATACAACTAAAGAAAAATAAACTTCCCAAAGGGATGGTTACTTTGGAATCCATATTCAACTCCAATGATCAACTTAAGAAGAGAAAAATTGGCATACAAGTGAAAGAAGATCATTATGAAGAAGTGGAAATCTTTAAGGGTAAGCTTCTTAAATTAGGCAAGATCTGTTCATTTGAAGATAAGAGAGCTTTTATTGTTTTATGCCAAGAATATCATGATGTTTTTGCTTGGAAATATTTTTACTTAAGAGGGTTTGATCCTCATATTGCACAACATACAATTGAGTTAGAACCTGATGCCAAGCCTGTTAGACAAAAACAAAGACCATTGAACCCCAAGCTTGAACCTTTAATGATCAAAGAGCTGACCAAGCTAGTAGAGGGGGGTATTGTGTTTCCAATTAAACACACATCCTGGGTGTCTAACCTTGTTCCGGTTAGAAAAAAGAGCAGTGAGATAAGATTATGTGTAGATTTTAGAGACCTTAACAGAGCATCTCTGAAAGATCATTATCCCTTACCCTCTATGGAACAAATTCTTCAAGCTGTTGCTGGATCAGAAAGGTTTTCTCTTATGGATGGTTATTCTGGCTATAACCAGATTCTTGTCAAAGAGGAGGATCAGTATAAAACAACATTTACAAAAAAATGGGGCACTATGGCCTACAAGAAAATACCTTTTGGTTAATCTAATTCCGGTGCCACCTTTCAACGTGCCATGGATATGGCGTTTCAAAGTTTAATTCAAAAATTTTTGTTGGTTTACTTAGAAGACATAACTGTATATTCAAAAAATGCAGATGAAAATTTGTCGCATCTCAAGCAATTTTTTGAAAAATGTAGGGAATATGGAATATCTCTCAATCCGAAAAAGAGTATTTTTGCAATTCATGAAGGTAAACTGTTAGGCCATATAGTATCAAAAGATGGAGTTACTATTGATCCTGAAAGAGTCAAAGCTATACTTGGACCACCATTACCTAATCACAAGAAAGGATTACAGATTTTTTTTAGGGAGAATTAACTTTCTGAGAAGATTCATTCCTGATGTTGCAAATTTACTACAGCCCTTGACCGCTATTCTTAAAAAGAATGTAGTTTTCAGTTGGACTATAGAGGAAAAACATAGTTTTGAAGAGATCAAGGAAGCTTTAGCATCAACTCCAACACTAGTAAATCCAGATTTCTTTAAAGACTTCTTCTTGTATGCTTTTGGCAGTGTTAGTTCACTTTTTGCTATGCTGGTTCAGAAGAACAGTGATAATTTAGAGCAGCCAATAGCTTTCTTTAGTTGGGGACTTGCTGATTATGAAAAAAAATATACATTTTTTGAGAAGCATGTTCTTGCTGTGATCAAAAGCCTAAAGAACTTTAAACCTCTGGTTTCAAACAACAAAATTCATGTTCTGATTGCACACCCAAGTGTGAAAGAATTTCTGTTGAACAAAGATCTGAATTTTAAAAGAGTGGGGTGGGTCACTAAGGTTATGGAATATGATGTGGATATCAAGATCACCAAGTTGGTTAGAGGTAAGGGTCTTTGTGAATAGCTTACTTCAGGGTCAAGCAGTGAAAATGACTTAGAATAGGATACTGTTTTTGCTAATGCAAATGAACCCCAGAATGCTCAGGATGATATGCCTCTGATAACAACAAATTGGGCTCAAGACATGACCCATTTTTTACAAACTGGTGAGTGTCCACCAGGTTTAGATAGAGCTAAACGAAGATACTTTAGACTGCAGTCTATACCATATGTGCTTTTAGATAGTGTTATTTTCAAAAAAGATCTAAATGGTGTTCTATTAAGATGTATTCACAGTGAACAAGTTGAGAAGATACTTCATGAGTTTCATGATGGAGCTGTAGGAGGTCATTTCACTCCAAGAACTACTACTTGGAAAATCATGAGAGTTGGTTACTACTGGCCCAACTTGTTTAAAGATGCATATGCATGGTCAAGAAAGTGCACCAAATGTGCTTTATTTGTAGGAAAATAAAAGTGCCTACTATGCCTCTACGTCCAATTCAAGTGGAGCAACCCTCTATGAGATGGGGCATTGACTTTATCGGACCAATTAATCCACCATCTAGTACTAGTCATAAGTGGGTGCTTACTACTACAGACTATTTCACATGGTGGACAGAGGCGATGGCTTTGAAAGAATCAAAAGAATCTTCAGTTTTGAGCTTTTATGAGGATATAGTAACCAGATTTGGAGTTCCTAACTCTATCATATCTGATAATGCTCTTGCATTTGTGGGATTAAGATTAACTGATTGGGCTGTTAAAAATGGAATTCATTTGAATATATCCTCAAATTATTACCCTCAGGGTAATGGTTTAGCTGAAAGCACAAAGAAGAATCTCATCAGGATTATTAAAAGAACAATGGAGGATAATCAAAGGCCCTAGCACATTAACTTAAAGTATGCACTTTGGGCGGTG
>VDFB02057291.1:0-24153 GCA_007258455.2 Sequoia sempervirens
TTTTGGTGAACCTAACCTATTAACATTACATACCTTCTGAAATTATATCTTAGATCTAAGTTTTGTATTGCATGCTTTTGTATTTCTCATCTAGGGTTTCAATTTTGCATCATAAAAGTCATAAAAAATCAAAAAATTACATACCATTTTGCATCATAGGTTCTGTTAGGATTCATTTCAGTCATTTAGTTCAGATCTACATTGAATATTGCATTCGTAATTTTCACATTCATTCTTTAACATTTGCATTTACATCATATTGTCTTCATTTGAGAAAATTTTGGAAAATTCTCAGTTACAAACCTATTTGCACACAAAATTAGAACCTTTAGATAGTATGACATAAGCAAGAACTTTATATAGTATAATAAACATTCAACTTTTGAATTTTTAGAACCCCTATTAAGGACTTGGATGCCCTTGGGTGCCTAAATGTCCTTGTACACTTGCATTATCAAGCTTTTTCACACTTCTGAGTCTTTGTGTCTGCAATTTGTTTGTGCTTACAAAAATCTATTTTGACATTCTTATTGGCATTCATTTAGGCATATTTCATTTAGCTCAAAAAGTGATAAAAAGTGAAAAAAATCATTATTTTGTTTTAGAATTGCATCAAAATCATCATCCTCAAATTTAGGCATCTTAAAACCAGTCAATTTGTGCATTTTAGATTAGAAACTTGCATTCAAAATTGTTATTTTTTGTTCACATCTTGTCACACACTTGCATTGGCATAAATTAGGAAAATTTTGAAAAATTATTCACTGCTTAAATTGTTTGCAACTAGACCCAAAATCCTTAAGCATAGTCACACATAGTCAGATTTTTAATTTCTAACAAAACAACTTAGGACATAGATGTCCTTGGGCACCTCTGTCCTCTTGTTGTTGACTAAAAATTTTTTTGCGCATAACTCTACTATGATATCCTCTGTCTACTTTTGTTGTTTGAATCTTTTTTCTGGCTATTTTATTATGTGTGTTTATTAATTTAGTGTTCATCTTGGGTACACTTAGTGTTTTAAAATTTGTATGAGCTTCATGATTTGTGTCCTATTGTTAATACTTTAGTGAGACGTAGTTCTAGACTTATGGCATCCTATGCTATTGTTACATTTGTTGTGGATCCTAATTCTTCCGACTCATTCATCAACAATATTGTCAATACTCAATCCATTTTGGACTCTATCCCTAATGCTACCATACCAATGGTAACCTTACAATCACCCATTTTTACAAATGTTGAGACTATGGTTGCCTATGTTCCTAAGGACACATTGAAAAAATTGGACAAGGATTTAGAAATACTTCAAGTCTTTGTGAGTACTAAATACTTCACTAGTACAATAGTCCCTATAATAGATAACATGAGGAAACTAATTAATAATGATCAAGGATTAGAATTTTTGTGTATCCTAGACCATATAGTTGATGCTAATGTACCTACAATGGCTAGTTGTGCTCAATATTTTGGATACACTCAAAGTCAAGGAGAATGTCAAGTCTCCCTCCCTACAACCCTAGCCTCTATTCTACATACACAAATCCAACTGTCGCTTCAATAATACAACAAAGCATTGGTATAACTACAATATTAGGCCTTTCCATTGGAAGTCCTTATGGTTTTGTATCTTCATATGTGACATCTCAAGTTTCATTCCCTCTCATAAATTTACAACATAGTAGTCCACCAAGCACATACACATTTCCACCATATTCACCACATTCCCAAAACATGTCAACCAATGATTCTATCATTAACCAAAATTTACAAAATGTAACCTCACTTCAACAACAAATCTCAACCTTGGACCAAAACCAAAATGGACAACCATCACAATATGTCAAAATGAGCCCAGTATCACTTTAAATATTGAAAACACCAATGCCAAAAAACATAGAGATACCCTAGTTTGAAAAGTATAATTATAAAGGAGACCATAGCAATCATATATCAAAATATACTTCCTTGTGTAGTGACTTCATTTTTGAGGATAAACTCCTGGCTAAACTCTTTCTTAGGTCGTTGAAAGACATGACTTCGGAATGGTTTTGTTCATTGTTGAATAATTCAATCCACTCATTTAATGAACTTGTTGATGCATTCCTCCATTCTTTCCAAGTAAATATTGGTCCCAAGATCACCTTAACTAATTTAATGTGATGCAAAAACAAGAAAAATGAAAAGGTCATGAATTTCATAGGCCACTATCAGTTGCTTTATTCACAAATCAATATTACTCTTCCTGATGCAGATGTCCAAAGAGTATTTATTGAAAACTTGCAACCTGACACAAGAGATAGAATCTTGTTGATGAAATATCAATCCTTTATACACTTGTGTAAAACACTTCATGATTATTAGAATTTGGTTAGTTAGTATGAAGAGATATCTTCATCGACTTCTACTAAGAAATCTAAATTTGTACCTCAAAATAGCTCTCAAGCATTCAAGAAAAGAAACAAGAACTTCATCAAGTTACATACACCTCAAACAACCAACTGCATTGAACCTCAATTTATTTCCATAAGTTCAACCACATACCAATTTAGACCGAAAGATAGATAATTTACGTAATTATCTGAGACCCTCTATTTGATCATGTACCAACTTTTCAATAAGAAATTAATCTAATTTCTTCTTGTTAGACCTATGGACATGACTAAACCTCTACCACCTAGTTTCAATCCAAATGCATTTTTTCAATATCATCACACAAGTGGACATGATATAGAATGATGCATGAGTTTTAAACATCAAGTTCAAGACCTCATTGATTCTAATCACATCCAATTGGGTGATGTTAATGATCAAGGGAATAATTTTGTTGCCCTGCCTAATCAAAACTTGCAAATTTTTACTAATCCAATGTCAAACCATTCATCCAACTTTATGCAATCTTGTGATGTTAAGAATGATGAGATGAATATTGATAAAAATATTGATATTAGTGATGATATGAATGATGATGAGAATGATGATAACAATGAGAAGGAAGTAGATAGCATGGTTACTTCAGCCGGATGTTTAACCTTGTAAGGGGCCAAACTCTTGTCTTACCAACATTGCTTTCACCCATATGATGTGCCTAGACATGCACTCCATGGTCCTCTCTATATCATCAAACGTATCAATGAAAAACCTATAAAAGGAATACTCATTCTCATTCATGTGTGTGTAGAGAATGTGATCATTGAGGAGTTCTTGTTTGTGCATGAACTTTATCAAGATCCTTATGAACAATCAAAAGCATGGTTGAAAACTCACAATGGTTTTTCTCGCCCTACAATAGTTTCAATTACTCTTCCTCTTAAAGTTGGATTGAAACAATTGGATATGCCATTCTCCATCATCCCAATGTCAAACCAATTCATTGTGAAGCTAGCTATCCATGGCTACACTCCATGAATGTCATCCCATCAGTTATTCACAAGTTCATAAAGTCCCCATTTGAAAATGAGATATTTACAATGAATCATAGTGGATTTAATCCTTTGTACTCCCTAGAAAATTTTCATTAGATTCCTTTTGGCCTCAACCTATGGAACCTATTAGACCTTGTGAGGACTTATTTGTTCAGTCATACCAAAAAATTTAAGGAAAAGAACATAATAGAGTTATCTCTTACCAATATGCCTAAAAATGATAAAACCATGGTTGTTCCTCCTCCCCTACTTGTTGTGGATGAACCTATGCTCCAAGAAAAGACTCTTCCAAGTAATCAAGGAAAGTATGTCACAGTTCCTCCACCCATATCATATAAAAAACCAAAAGAAAATTGAGTGATTCTTTTTGTGCCTCCAAAGATAAAATAAGTATATAGACCTAAAGTGATAGTGGTTTCCCAACCCCTGGTGGTTCCTTCAGTTCCTCCCTTAAGGGAAGAAAAGAGACCAATGGTCGAGAAACCCACTCCTACCCCATCACAAATTAAAAACCATACAAGAATAAACTAAAATGCTAAAGAGCATAGGTGCAGGCGTAGACGCTGTGTTATTGTTCATTAATTGGAAGAAAGGAATAAAACAATGCATGATAATCAAACACCTATGGAAATAACTCAAGAAGAATTAAAACTTCCACCAAAATAAGACATGAAACCAAAACAAGAAGTGGGCCAAGATAATACAACTACTATTTATAAAACGTCCCATTGTGATTAACCTGGATGATGAAGATGAAATTTATAAAATATATGAACAAGTCCATAATAAGCTTGATGCGTTGTTTTTAAAGAAGATGAATCTAGATGGGGGAAACCATGATGATCCTCTTGATGAGAGTGACACACCATGTGTTTAACCTAGAGATAATACTAGTATACACTTTTTGTAGTCCCTTTAGCTAGTTTTTTGCCTTCCCTATATGATGAGCAAGATTAGGATGCAAATGACCTACTCTAGGTCAGCTCGCATTTGTGATACCTTTCTTTTGTGTTTGTTTTATGTATTCTTTGTGTTTTCTTGCATGTGATGTGATCTCATGTGTTATGTTGCTTGGTGTGTCTTTGTGTTTGTGATTTTTCTTTGGATGACCCTTGTAGCTCAATTGGTGCAAGGATACAAAGGAAACAAACTTATCGTGACATTCTTCTATTTGTTTCTTCATTCTTCTATATGTCATAAACTTTGTCTTTTACCTTTGTCTTGTGTTTTCCTTTTCAAGATGATGTGAGGCATTGAAACATTTAGGTCTCTTCCATGTTGACCCAAAAAATTTGTTTGTTCTCTCTCTACGTATCGTTCCTCCATTGTGTTTGTTGGTTCATGATTATTTGGGTAATGATGTCAGTTCTGAGCTCTATTATATCATTATAGCAAAGATGAATATTGACCCTGAATCTGTGGATCCCTCCCATGTTCATATTCTATGTTGTATTGCATTTAGGGGAAACCCATTCTCATGATGTAGCTTTATTTGGAAACATATCATTGGCATAGGGATTTTTAAATAAGCTCGTGTCATCCTTTGTTTCATAGCATTTATCATTTTCTACTTTAAATTCGTTTCTCACAACATGGAATTTCACAATTTCTTTAAAGTTGGGGCATATATTGCTATTATGTTGCTTCAATTTGTTCACAGGCATTGGACTTAGTGGTACATTGACATTGACATTAGTATTTTTTTCTTCACTTTTCTCATAGGCATTGAACTTAGTGTGGCATTGGCATAGTATTTTTGATCATTTTGTAGTACCTTATCAAATTTATTGAGGCTCGTATAAGTCTTGGTATGGTTGTCATGGGTACACACCTAGTGAAAAGTAGTCCTCAATAGACCTAGTGTGTTTCTCAATTTGCTACCTTGTCTTGGGGACTCACTTAGTGAATATCGAACTTCACTAGCCTATGTGCCTTCCTGTTTGTGATTCACCTAGAAATATTGTACTTTACTATTGTGTGAGTCATGAATGCCTTTGGTGTGGATCCTAACATAGCACAAATTTCTATTACATACCATCCCTTTGTGTTTCATGTTGACATTGTATGTTTGTGTATGTTTTCTTGCTACATATCATATGTGTGTGTTCCTTTGTGCTTATGTCAGTTTGTCATGGGATCTTGAATCCTCTTCAATATTTGGAAAATCAAACCCCTCTTGACATAGATTGTCTACTTTAGTGTGAGTCTGAGTGTAAGTTCATACTCACTAAAAGTGGGGGCTAAACATACCATCATAAATTGTCACCCTTGATAATTTCACACTATGGTTTTTCTCCCCCTAAATTATTCAGCCTGATTGGGTCCCTATTTTCCTAAATTATACATTCTATATCCCATTTATACCAGTTTCTGAGAAATTACAAGCATTGAAAAAATGCATCCAATTATTATTTTACCCCCAACACTTAAAGTCCTATAAAATAGGGATAGGATCCATTTACCTAGGGTGTATGGCCCCCCCTATTCTAAAAAGGACCAAATTTTAATATGTTGAAGTGGGCATCATAACATTCAAAATTTAAATTGCAAATTTTGGCTATCGAGATTTAATTTTCAAGAAATTTAAAAAATGCCTATAAATAAATAGTCATTGCATCATTTGAAATCTAACAAGAGCTATCTAGGAATCATTGGAGCAATTATTATCAAGAGAATTATCAAGAAATTCAAGAGAAACATTTTAGAGCTTTATTGCAACAATTCAAGATCAAAACATCATGTCAAATCCTATGTGAGTTTATGTGTTCATGTTATCATTGTTTTGTGAAGACTAACTCTTGTTGTAGGTGTCCAAATAATTCAAGCAAATCAATAAAGAAAAATCCAAGACCTTGAGGTGATGTGTATGACTTTAGTCCTTCAAGGAATCCATTGAAGGGTGGAGAGTAGCAACACTTTGTGATTTCATCATTCCTTTCCTATCCATTATCAATTTATTGACATTGCCATTGTGGAAGTGGAAAGACTTACACAAAGTTTGAATGAAGCAATCCCCTAAATGGACCAACATCTCTTCTCTTTGTGAATGTGAAAATATTAGGTTTGGAGAAGATTGAAGAAAGATTAAAGAAAAATTGTTTATTGTTGCATTTAAAGCCCTACATCTTGTCAACTCAAGGAAACTCGCCTATAGAATTATCTAAAAACTATGCAAATGAAAATTAGAATCTTAGATCTATCATCAAATGACCTCAAAAGTAGAGAAGAAAAGGCCTAAAAGGACCCATACAAACTTGGGAAAATCAATCCTCCTATGCACACTAAAACCATTTTTTTTGGGTAGGTACACAATGCTCTACACTTCCATGATATGCCTGCAAGTTACTGTTAAAGTCTATTGTTTGTCAGATTATTTCATTTTTCATATTAAGTCATATAGTTTAATTAGTTTAATCATTGTAAATTAATTCCAAATCATTCCAATCCTCAAATTGATGGAGATACAAGTCTGATTGGCTCACCTTCATGGTTGAAAGTCACTCTATTCACATTTTTGATCTTCATATCAATGAAACCCTACAAAAAAGACATGAATCCTATTGTTCTAAGCACTTAGGACCCAATTCCCTCCTTTTCTTTTTTTCAAGTACAAGCATTCCCTTGAGTTTATTGTCAACTAAACTTTTTTCCAAATATATTGTCAAATAAATATATTACAAATTAATCAAAATAAGTTGTGAAAATGGGAGATCTAGAAAACATTGGAAATATGTTGAAAAATAGAGTTAATGATCCTTTTTTCCCAATTAATACAATTCACAATTATCATTAGGGACTAAAAAAAGGAAATCATAGACAATGTAGTGTTAGTATTGATGCATCAACAAGATGAGTTTATAAAACCACAAAACCAAGAGGTGAATAAATTAATAATGAAATGTTTAAACTTGGTGTACATTATGAATATTTCATACTAGGGAAAGTGATTACCAAAATTACCTAAATTTAATGCATTTAGTTTCCATTTGATCCACTAGTAGCCTCTCAAATTTATTGTTGTGTTGTGGTGATAGCTCACAATATTGTAAATAAAATAAACTTTCCTTGAATTTAATCTATGTAAATCCAATACTTGATGCATAGAACTCAACATAAATTAACCTAAAATTAAAAGACAACTATGGGTGTATATATCAAGAAATTAAAAGTAAATGTTAATCTAGGAAAATTAAATGTGATGAATAGAAAATACTTAGATATAGTTAGAAGATGATGCATAAACATATTATATTTTAGATGTCTTATATTTGAAAACCAACTTTCTTTATTTGTATTCTACCTTGAATCTAGAGAAATCTACTAACTTTGTTAAAGACCAAACTTTCACACTTGAGTCAGGGTCAAGGATTTAATTTGGTATAATGCACATTCCTAATTCATAAAATTTATTTTTTTATTCTCTATTTTGTTGATTGGTGCTATTTTAGAATACCTTTAAAGCATTATTGAATTGTTAGGGCACACATTCCCTTGTGTCAACCCTTAGAAAAAATAACTAAATTATGGTCATGTGAATGATTGAAAACAATAATCTTCAAACATGCTAATGTTTCTAGGATGATTATTGTTCCTTGTATGCACCTATCATAAAATAAATAAATAAATAAAAAATTGAATGATTACTTTTTGATCAAATGAATATAATTCAATATCTTTATATAAGGGCATAGTAATAAATTGTGCAAACATGTGTTCAGTAGGCTTTAGGAAAGAAAGGAATGAGTGGGAGTTGGCCAAAATTTGAAATTGAAGTTTGATATTTTGAGAGTTGGATTTGTAAGTGTCAAACTAATCTTGCAATTAATGACTTGGGACACATAAATGGTAAATTAAGGTGTGTAAGAAATGTAAGGGAATAGGTGTATGAATAGGCATAACAAATGTGTAACTTTGGTGAATATATTAGAAAGCATGTGTATATGGATAATGTCAGATAAATGTGTAGGAATGTGTTTAAACATGGGTGAGAAATTACATGAGGGAGGGAGCTCAAATTTTCACAAGATTGTGTCATTTAACTTATCAATCCATTCTCTCAAAAGGAGAATAAAAATAAATTGTAATCAACATGGGTATGGAAAATTTTCATTATATTTTATGCGCACTTTGAGATGCATGTGAATCCAAAAATAGTGATATATATTAAAGTATTTAGCATCCAAAAATATGCATTGAAAGTAAATATTCAAACATAAAAGGATAGCCTTGGGTCCATATAATGTAATGGATATTGTTGAATGCCATCATGGAATAGGGGAATAGAGAGGACATAGGGTTAGGGGATTCTAATTGTATGAAAAGTGGTAGTACATTTTGTTCACTAGGTGGCAATGGGATGACAAGGAATATTGGATGTTGTCATGTCATGTGATAATGACTCATCTATTCATGATGATTGATGAGTCAAGTTAAGGGGGTCTAATTAAATACTACTAAACCACACAACACTTATCATCATGCATATTAAATTGAACTATCATAACAATAATATGAAAACAACTGGCTCAATATATTATTATCCATAAAATCATATTACTTCAAAAACATGTGCCTCTAGGGCTTACAATAGATCTAGACCTTAGTCTTAGATTCCAATACATAATAAACACTAAACAAGGGTGTGACTACAAATATCAAACTCCCTGAGTTGATTTAGCTTTAATAGTTTTTCTCTCAACAATTGGACCTTCAATTTGTTAGATCTCCCTTTTCTACCAACATACTTATTTTAGTGAAATTACCACCCTTTTATAGTGAAGAATGATGTACAAAGTTTGGGCTGGTAAAAAGTGTAGTATAATCACCTATGCACTTATGATAAGTATCATGAGACCAATATTAAATAATTTATCCGTGAATTTTTCCTTAGAATTGGGCACATATCTTTGAGATATATTAAAGGTCTTCTTTTCTTAAGCGGAAAATTTTATGACTCTAAACATGAACAACCCTAGTACCAATGACAATGGACATTGGCAAAAATCCCAAAAACATGATGCACAACTAATTTGGTAAGACACCTTATTAAAAATAATATGAAATACATAATGGACATGTGGACATGACCTACATGCTTTATTGATGCTCAAAGAGAATTTCATGAGAAACTTAAACATGGGTTACCACACAATTGGTTATATATCATAGCTCTAAATCCTGAAACTAATAACTATATCTAAAAAGTTTAATCATGATAAACCAAAAATATTGTTAAATTAATACTTAAACTATGCAAAAGATAAACTAACATAGATGATTAATCTTTTTAGTTTATGCAAGATTGTTTATAAGCCTAGGATGCTCCTACATTAGAAATTGTAGCTAAATGATTTGTGACCTAATGTGAACATAACATTGGATGCATGGTAAACCTCTTTTATGTTTTTAGCTCCAACCTTAATATATCCTCAATACATGAATGGGCTTCTAGAATCAATTTCATGCTTATCTTTTCACCTCTATCAGCTCAAATATTAAGAACTAGTACACCCACTTTATATTTTCACTAAGTATTCTCACTTATGCACTTCCCTATTTTGATACATGTACCTTATTATGTGCTTCCACCATTTCTATCAATATATACATCTATTTTTTTATATGTTGTACCACTTGCAATATTTTTTCCATTACCTCAATTCAAATTTGAATCAAAACCACTACCTTCAGCTCATAATGTGTGGTCGATTCCACAAAAGGATATAAAAGTCATGGAAAATCCTAACCTGGGAATTGGACATTCCAGCAGGTGACTAACATCTTCTTATGGTCGTTCATTTACATTGTCAAACTAGGGAACATATACTTGAAATGGAGCGGCATTGTATGTGCACTAAGAACCAGTTTTAGTCACAATTTACCAGAAATAAATGCTTGGAAGGAATTCTACTTATGCTGCAGGAATGTAATGTAAAGTATTCTTAACTTAACCATAACTTAATCAAAGCAAAAATCATGACAACTATTACTAAGAAACAAACTATGAACTGGCCTTATGTTGTAGGAAAAAACATAGGGATGGATTCCCGATGCTGCCGAAACAATATAAGACTGAGTTTGCACTGAAACCTTCAAGAATGAAATCTAACTTATAATCAACAGGAGATAAATAACTAACTACATATAATCACTAAGTGGGCCCCCTTAGCAAGCATCAACCAGTTTATGAAAGAATTGAACTCAAAACTTCATCAACTTTTATTCATAAACTTGGAATCATATACATTGATTGTTCTACTTGTAAGAAAACTAACACAAAACACTGTTTCTCATTATAGTACTAACTTTAACACACTTTGCTACTCACTCATGCAGGAGAAACACTTATTTATATTAGAAAAGGAACTAACTACCTAACTCTAACAAAGAAAGATGTGGACATAAATGCATCCTGAAACCGAGGAACAAACTTCTCATAAATGAAGGCATATTTGTTCAACACGATTCAAAGAGAATTTAGTAGTCCACTCTTCCTAGATTAATGATCATTTAGATTTCCTCCCAACGACCCGGTCAGAGAGTCTTTACTGGAACAACTTCCTCGATGTCATGCTGGAAATGGACTTTACTGCAGGGCCGAGATCTACTGCGTTTTGACTCGTTCATGCTTCCTTCAACAACCTGCGATGCACATGGCGACATAAGCGAAAGGAAGCACATGTGGAAAATAACACGATACACATTCATTATCCAAAAACCACATGCATTATATCAGTCATTTGGGAGGTCAAACAGGGTAATTAATACAAACACAAAGATGTTAAGCTGCAGGAATATAGGAATGTGTTGCTACAAGATACTACCCGATTTTAGATAAAAAGCCTTTAATTAAAGAGTTAAAAGAACCATCAGCAATAAGAGTAATGGTATTAAAAATACATCATAATATTCAAATTATGAGCATATTTCGAGCTCATCATTTGCCCCCTACTTATCCTAATGATGGTCCTCTAGCATTAAGCTTTCTAGTTGTTTCTCTGAAATCAATAGGAGTAGTATGGCCTTGTAATGAAGTTCCGAATTTCTAGTAGAAACCTTTGAAACTTTTCCATCTCTCATACCTGTGGGTTTCTGCATCCTCATTAACATCTGTAGCCCAACAAGGGTAAAGTGGCCACATCAAAACTGGAGTTCAAAATGTTAATGGTAACCATAACTCAAACCTTCTCTGGAGACCAAGCTGCATATACTTCTCTGTCCTTCTGATGGCCCTTAAAGTTCAGAGGGCTATGAGGCTCAGATTTCCTCAAACCAACAATCATTTTTCCCCATCTTGTTTTAATTTTGGAAGATGAAAGCTTCCAAAACAGATATGTTTGGTCTTTGAACTCATCATACACCTGCTTCCTGATATCAAATATTTTCATTCTTTTTGTTTGATCATTAAATCCATACACAACAGTAAGCCAAGTTCTCAGAATTGTGTGGAGAGCTGAGCTTTCAGGTTGCAGTGGAATAGGTTCATTCCTTTCAGCCTCTTCATAATCCTCTAATTATCTTCCATAGTTAGTTTCATTGGCCGCCCAAGACATGAGTGACCTCAGATGAATGTCACCAATGTAGAGAAGCGGATTCCACTCTGTTTCAGAGGGAATTAGCAAACCATGCAAATAAAACTCACATAAATAATTTTTCAGCCAATTGGATGCTACTTGATATGCATCATAAAATTCCTTAGCTGTGTGAATGACAGGGTCTAAATTTCTTGAAATTCTCATCAATTGGAACCAAAGAAATTTCTCTTTAAGGCACATAGCATATACCCTAGGTGGTGGTCTACATTCCATAATTTTACTAGTTATCTTCACCATTTCATCCATTTTCTCTTTCATTTCTTGAATTTCCTGCTTTTTTCTTTCAATTTCCCTTTTCAATTTCTTCTTTTCTTCTTCCCAAAGACTTTGTTGAATTTCAGTTCTAGCTAAATGGCGGAACTCAAAGTTTGAAATGTAACAGGCCTCCATGTAGTCCTAAGATATTCCCAATATTCAATCAACAATGTCCTTTTATAAACAACCAATGCTTGGCAAGTTTCAGGGGGTAATGGGGTTTCATTGGGCACTTCAAATTTTTCAAGTTGTTCTTCCTCTTGCTGCAGGATGGACTCTTGTTGCTGCTCAAGAGGAGATTGTGTTTCTTCTTAAACTTGCCTAACTGCTTCATCCAAGTCATCAAGACTTGGCATCCCCCTTTCATTACCACTACCATGTTGTTCTTCCTCAACTTCCACTGTCTCAGTTTGCACTTCCCTGGGAATAACATATCGAATTTGTGGAACATTCTCAGATACATTCTGAGAAACATCATGACTGAATTCTTCAAATTCCTCAGGAATTACTATAATTTCAGGTTGAACAGAGGTTGAGGTAACTTTACATTTTTTCCTTGATGAAACTCTTTTTGGAATTTTTTCTAAAGTAACAGCTGCAGGAGACACTTTCGTGGCTTTCCTCTTTCTAACCTTCCTAGAGGATTTAGACTCAATAGGAGAAGATGATAGTGAAATTGCAGTGACAACAAGCGTTGCTGCAGGAGAAATTGCTACAGGGGAAGATGTTGCAGGAAAGAGTGGAGTAGAACGTTTTCGCTTTTGAACATGAGGGTCAAATTCTGGGGTTTGTTCTACCCTAGATGATTCTCCTACCTTCGTTTCCCCTTTTTATTTTCTACTAGCAGACCTAGTTTGTACTTGGGTAGAGGGCTTTGGTGTGGAGGCTACAGGACTAAGTGCTTCAGGAGCAAATGATTCTTGCTCCACTTCCCTACTTGTAGATTCTACTCTCTTTTTCTTTTTCTTGTGTTGTGCAGGGAGTGCTCTAAGAGGCTCTGGAGGTTACAGACCCTTCTGGGAAACAAATTCTTTCCAAGAAAGGGGTGATACATCCCTCAGGGAATGCTCAATCAAGAATTTAATGAGGGAATGATGGGTGATAGAGTTGTCCCTACCCCTCTGGGTTTCATGGGCACTATGTTTTAAAAGGTTTAACAAAAAAATTGGACCATTGACAGCTAAACCATGCCTCATATGACTCAATAGTTTAAAATGATAGGAATGAAAATAGGAAAAAATCCCTCACAAGTCAAGTACCTGATTATGAAGGTGGCATATTCTGAGTATGGAGGAGGCAGTGACACCCGTTTGCATCCTTGTTTGGAAACCTTCAAGGGTCCATCTATTGGTATTGTGAATTCTGCCCTAGCAAGGCAATCATCTCTCCCTAAAGAAAAAAATTCTCCTACTGCCGGAAGCCCAGTCACTTCTCTAATCCGCTCATCTGTAATGGCTACTGTCAAACCCCACACTGTAGCTTCTCCCTCTGAAAGAGTTCTCAAAAACTCACCTGCAACTTCCTCATTATAGGAATCTATCCTCAGAAAATAGTTCAGCCAACTGTAATTGTTGAATGCTTGAATCGCTTGAGGATTTTGCATCAAGGGTTCATGAGCTACAGGCTCATGTCTTACTAACTGGCCACTCATATTCACAAATTATCCTTGCTAAGATTCCTGAAATTCAAACTTATTTTGAAAATTCAAAAAACTTCTTCTGCCCTGCTTCTTTCTGCCTTGCTGTCACTTTTCTTTACTTTTCCAAAAATGACACAAAGGATAATTGCATGAAATGATGTTAAAAACTACTCAAATCAAGCAGTTAATTTTTTTTTAGGATGGAAGCACGCAGTCGTACTTGGTAAGTACAAGAAAATAAAAATGTCTTAACAGTTGTGATGGTGGCATAAGAAAAAGTTGAATTGGATTATCCCTGCCCCCTACTAAAAATTTGGCATGTGTCCACACATGTGCGAAAGGATAGGCGAAGAACAGGAAATGATGACTGATATGTACATAGCAATTAATGAATAAATGAAATAAATAAACGATGTGACAATAAAAGATATCGCGTACCTTATAATAAGTTCTCGTACATGCTAGGAAATATCACAGCTCAACATGAAATGATGACTGGAATTGAAACCATAAATGAGGGCAGTACGACAGGATGGATGACATGGATGGGTGATGTGGAAGAAGAGGAAATGAATGGTGGTGATGGATGAAAAACGGAGAAAGTGGCTTCCTTAAAAAGGAAACCTTTATTATGGGTATTTCGCAAATATGGAATTTAGGCGAGATGTCAGAGCAAATTAAGCCTTTTGTCGCGGTGAAGATTCGCGGGTCGATCTAAAACAAACCGCCGCACATTCTTCTTTGATAAGCGGCTTTACATAACCTGGCGAGCAGGTCGGTTAACCGGCGTTACCGGAACCCACGGTGACCGCCGGCGCCGTCCCGAACCCAAACCAACATATCGCCATTCTCGATCGCCAGCAGTAACGCGCCCAACCAGCAAAGGTTTCCCACCGGATTTCAGAATTTGTCGCTATATGCACCAAACACTCTCCATGATAGTTCCTGCTTAAATGTTAGTTTTGATATGGTGGGTCATGCCATTTTTTCGCTGCTGGAGTGAGTCAGATGGTTACAGGAATCTTTTTCCTGATTCTCATCCTGTTTTAACGCCAGCTGTAAGATGCCTTCCTTTGGGCTCTCCAAATATCAGACCAAAGGAGCTGAGAGCAACCTTGAAGGGTTCTGAGGTTCTCAACCCTGGCTAAACATTAAGGGCGCACGCGAGGCAACCTCAGCAGCGAGCAGTCCCCGAAGGAGCTTTTCCATGCTGGTCCTAAGTGAGTCCCCTGACTGCCTGAAGGTGAGACGGCGCCTCAACTTAACAGCCAGTCTTGAAGATTGCTCTCCTGAATTTCTGCCAAGTGAACCTCCCAGCCTCTAATCATTGGCTGAGGGTGAGAGGGTTGACTCCCATGCCCATCTCAGACCAGGCCCATCTACTCTGCAGTGATTAAGTCTTGCAACGGTCTCACATCAGCAAAACAAATTCCTCGTGAATCCCAAACCAAGCAGCCCGCGAAAACTCCCGAAAATTGAACCGCCGCCGGCCATGGTTGTTGCATTCTCTCACCCCACTTCGTTGCCATAATCAAGCAAACCAAATGGCATTTCCGCATTGGATGGAGGATCAATAGGCCCAAAAAAATACATGCCCCATTTGTCAAAGGGACTGACTACCACTTGAGGATACAGGGGAATTTCATCAGACCTTGTTGGTCTCCCCATGCATTGACATCTGTCACATTTTTTGGTGTAGGATGCAACATCTTTGTGTAGTATGGGCCAATAGTATCATGTAGCAAGCACTTTCATAGATGTTCTCTTGCGTGCAAAGTGTCCACTTACATGGTTTGCTATCAGACGATGGCATGCGGTGCTTCAGCAATTTTCCCGGCCTTCCTAATGTCTTTCCTCGACTGAAACCAACCGTGCCAGCCAGCTGGTAACTGATGAAAATTTAAACCTTTTCTGAAACAATTGGAGCCTTTGCGGCGGTTATCTGTTGGTTTCAAATAATGGCAATATCTCTGACGTCCGGAGTTTCGAGAATGGTTCGGGGTTCACCTGGCGCTGGTCACGGTCATCTGCCCGCCGAGCCCGGACAAGAAAATCAGCCACGCCCGCGATTGCCCGTTCAGTTGTTCATTAACGGCGACATCAAATTTTCGCCGGTTAGGGAGTCATTTCGCGAATTCCTGCCGGCGAAATAATAACACCGAAAGTTCCGCTGGCGGCCACGGCTGACAACCCAGCAGCGAGCGTACGGTACCAGCGATATCAGTCAAACTGTTCTGTACACACAATGGAACCTATGAAATAAATCTTTCTCCAAGGACAACATAGCTTGAATTCCAGCCTCTTTGAAGCTGCCTTGCTGGAATTTTAAAACATGATGGCATGCTCCATGGTCCTGTCCTGTCCTGCCCCTACAGTACCCCACACTCAGCGTGGCGGAAAGGAAGATCTACTTCGGGCCCCTGAAGAATTGTGCCTAAGTGGTGCCTGCCTGGCAGAGATTTGTCTCACAGCTCCTCACCCGGGGCTTAAATTCAAAATCCTTAGTCAATAAGGCATATAATGGGCTGACTATTTTGCTAAAAATCTTTGATAAATCTTCTATAATATCCAACATGTCCTATAAAGCCTCTAACATCTTTTTGTTTCATAGGTGTTTGCAAAGTTAGAATGACTTCTATTTTTGCAGGATCAACTTGAATTTCTGCTTGAGAGATATGATGGCCTAAAACAATTCCCTCTTGCATCATCATAAAGCACTTCTCACTATTCAAAGACAAATTTTGCTCCTTACATATTTTCAACACTTTCTCCAAATTTTCTAATGCTTCTTCATAAGTAACTCCATAAGTGGTGAAGTCATCCATGTAGATCTCCATAGAATCATGAGAAATGTCAATAAAAATACTGATCACTACCTTTTAAAATGTTGTAAGTGTATTACATAGGCCAAAAGGTAAGATAGAGTAGGAAAAAGTGCCCCATGGACTAGTAAAAGTTGTTTTGTCTTGATCTTCAGGGGCAATTCTAATTTGATTATACCCACTATATCCATCCAAAAAGGAGAAATACTTTTTACCAGACAATGAGTCTAGCACTTGGTCAACAAATGGTAGTGGAAAGTGATCATTTTTAGTTGATGTGTTCAGCTCCTTGTAGTCTACACAAACTCTCCATTTTCCACCTTTTTTAGGAACACTCACCAATGGAGATACCCATTGACTGTCTAAAATAGGGTAGATAAAACCAACATCAAGCAATTTTTGGAGCTCTTTTTTAACTATTTCCCTGAGTGTTGGGTTTATCCTTCTTTGAGGCTACCTAATAGGTGAACAGTCTTCCTTAATATAGATCCTATGAGTACAGAGTTGAGGATCTATTCCCTTCATATCCCCATAGTCCCATGCAAAAGCTCTATGTTGATCTTGCAGCATTGTGACTAGGGCAGTTTGTTGAGATTGAGGCAGCTTATTATTGATGTTCAGACAGCGGCCTGGAGACACTTCTACTTGCTTGGTAAGATCATTCATGGAGGTTGTTGATAAAGGTGGTGTCTATATTTCATGTGGAAGAAAATTGTGATAAACTGCAATAAATTTAGGTGGTAGGCTCTCAGGATTCAGTTGTTGTAGGAAACACTGTTGAAGATAGCTATCTAGAACAAATGGGCTACTCAGATCAGAGTTGGACTACAAAATGTGTAAAATTAGGCCATCCTCACTCTGAAGCTGGGAAAATAGATTAGTTTGCAGCATCATTAGCTGAGCCAATGAATTGACTTCTTCAATTTCCTCTCCTAAATCTGGCCAAATTGGTTGAGACAAGTCTGGCTGAGGCTGGGCAGGTGGGTATAAAGCCAATTTATTTCTTGACTGACCATCAAAAATTGTCATGTCTCCTGAATGAAATCCTATAAAAGCATAATTTGTGGCTAACCATGGTCTACCTAGGATGATAGGATATCCTCCCAAAGTTTCCTTAGTGGACAATATGGTGAAATATGTTGGGTATTCCAAAGACTCAAGGATGACAATGACATCTTCTACCACTCCATCAGATGTTACTGTGGAACTATCAGCAAGCTGCAGGATGGTAGGTGTAGACCAAATGGTTAGGATATTCAAATACTCCATAGTATGCTTGGTCATTACATTGATGGTTGCACCAAGTCCAATCAAAACATTCTTTACTATCTGACTAGTAATATTTATTTTTACCACAGGACTCCCAAGGTCAGTATATTTTGGAATAACTACCTTCCCTAACATAATATCTGCCAATTGTCCTAAAACATGGATAGTTTGGGGATCCTTTTTCTTTCTTCCTGGTTTCTTTAAACAGACCTCCTTAATGGTTTTTCCATAAATTGGGATATCTTTAATGGCTTGAAAAAAGGGAATTTGAATGTGTACATTCTTTAGCTGATCCAAAATATCAAAGGTAGGCTCTTTCATAGACTTGGATGTAGTAATTTGCAATCTCTAAGGAAAAGGCAACTTGGCCTGATGCTGCAGAACAGGCTCCTTAGAGACAGTATCTGATACAGGTATATGTTATGCAGGATCAGAAGGTTGTTCAGAGATTCTAGAATCTCTATAATTACAGGCGGCTGTGGAGTAGGGAGAGTGGTTCCAGACCTGAGATGGATATCATTAATATTCAGGGCATAAGTTGGATACTGATTGGCTTTTTCAAAATACATAGGCTGTTGTTGTTGTTGCTGCTTATTATTAGGATTTGGCAATGGTTGAGCAGGCATAGGCATTTGTTTAGAGGTCTAGTATTTGCTGCAAGTGTTGTAGGAGGTGGCATGAGGGCCGGAGGTTGTGGTTGTTGAAGCTGCAGGGATCTAGGGGATTGGTTCTGCCATTGCTGAGAACCTCTCCATTGAGGATTCTGCTGCCAATTACCTTTGGGTGGAGTCCATTGTCCTTGTGGCTGCTGCCAACCTCTTTGAGGAATTGTCCATTGAGGACTTTGATAGTTAGGCCAGTGTGGTTGAGAAGTATTCCAAGGTGGTGATGGGCCATATGTAGGTTGCCATTGGTTATTGTAATTAGAATAAGGATTACCAAAAGTCAAAGGGTCTTGAGGCATACCGTGTCTTTGAGCCCATGATCACCTTTGTGGAGCAAAGAATACTTGGTCATCATCACCGTCCACTATCTTAAAATCAGTAGGTAATTGCTTAGCCTCCAAGTTAGCCACCATCTTACATCTGCAATCACGTTTATTTTGTCTGCAATGTGAACAGAACTTAGCCAAGATTGCTTCAACTTCCTCATGTTTCTTCCAAGCTTGCATAGTATCCAACTATGTAGCCATGTTCTTTTTGATGTCTTGCTTGAAATCAGACAGCAAATGTGTGATCTCCATCTGTGAAACTCCATTAGTAGAAGAATTTTCCACTGTGGTTTGATGACCTCTACCCTTCTTAACAATTGCTTAAGAGTAGTTGTGACATATTTTCTTGATATCATCCCAAGGCACTTGGGTTATATCTCCTCCTCCCATCAGATCCAAGGCATCTATACAGGTGTCACTGATTCCCCTTAAAAAAGTAGCTTATGAGATTCTTCATTGAAAGTATGGTCTAAATTCTTTTTCAGGGAAAACAAGAATCTTGAGATATAGTCTTCTAGGCTTTCATCCTCCTTTTGTTGAATTCTGAATATATCATCACCCTTACTACCACTCTTACAATATTCCTTGTATTTCTCAAGAAATTTTGTTTGCATAGCTGTCCAACTATCAACAACACCCCTTCCCAAACTCATAAACCATCTAAGAGCTCCCTCCTTCAAAGTAGCAGGAAACAACTTCAGCCTATGAACATCTGAAGTGTAATCATAGCTACGATAGAGGATGTCAAAATCAAAGAAGAAAGCGTTTGGGTCCTCTGTAACTAGTCCATAGAACTTGGGAAGTAATGAAGAAGGAATATTTTTAAGGTTATCATTATCTTGCTGAGCAATGATGGGGAATTCAAAAGCAGAAGGTTGATTAGGTGGATTATGTGCCATGTTTGCTTGATGGAGTATCAAAGCAAATGGATTTTCTTGAGGTTCTTCGTCAGCTGGGGAAAATGGCAATTCAACAAGCAGGTTTTCAGCAAATGGATTGATATCTTGGTCTCCTCCCTCAAATAGATTATAAGCTGGTTCAGAATTGTTATCAATGAATGGAAGGTTAGGGAGGAATCTTCCCAGAGCGTCTTTTCTTCTATGCATGCAATAGAATTAACCGTAAATTGAAGGAATTTGAAAATTCTTGAATAAACACACTAAACTACTGCTAACAATGACTATGATAGGTTCTTATCTTGACACCATCCTCGAAAATGGTGCCAAAAATGGTCGATTCCACAAAGGATATAAAAGTCATGGAAAATCCTAACCTGGGAATTGGACATTCTAGCAGGTGACTAACATCTTCTTATGGTCATTCATTTACATTTTCAAACCAGGGAACGTATACTTGAAATGGAGTGGCACTGTATGTGCACTAAGAACTAGTTTCAATCACAATTGACCAGAAATAAATGCTTGGAAGGAATTCTACTTATGCTGTAGGAATGTAATGTAAAGTCTTCTTAACTTAAGCATAACTTAATCAAAGCAGAAATCATGATAACTATTACTAAGAAATGAATTATGAACTGGCCTTATGCTACAGGAACAAACACATGGATGGATTCCCGATGCTACAGGAACAATATAAGACTGAGTTTACGCTGAAACCTTCAAGAATGAAATCTAACTTATAATCAACAGGAGATAAATAACTAACTACAAATACTCACTAAATGGGCCCCCTTAGCAAACATCAACCAGTTTATGCAAGAATTGAACTCAAAACTTCATCAGCTTTTATTCATAAACTTGGAATCATATACATTGATTGTTCTACTTGTAAGAAAACTAACACAAAACACTGTTTCTCATCATAATACTAACTTTAACACACTTTGTTGCTCACTCACGCAGGAGGAACACTTATTTGTATTAGAAAAGAAACTAACTACCTAACTCTAATAGAGAAAGATGTGGACATAAATGCATCCTAAAACCGAGGAACAAACTTCTCATAAATGAAGGCATATTTGTTCAACACGATTCAGAGAGAATTTAGTATTCCACTTTTCCAAGATTAATGATCATTTAGATTTCCTCCCAATGACCCGGTCAGATAGTCTTTGCTGGAACAAATTCCTCGATGCCGTGCTAGAAATGGACTTTGTTGCAGGGCCGAGATCTGCTCCGCTTTGACTCGTTCATGCTTCCTTCAACAACCTGTGATGCACATGGCGACATAAGCGAAAGAAAGCACGTGTGGAAAATAACACGATACACATTCATTAATCCCATATTAAATCCATTTCATTATCCAAAAACCACATGCATTATATCAGTTATCCGGGAGATGAAACAAGGTAATTAATACAGACACATAGAGATGTTAAGCTGCAGGAATATAGGAATGTGTTGCTACAGGATACTACCCGATTTTAGATAAAAAGCCTTTAATCAAAGAGTTAAAACAACCATCAGCAATAAGAGTAAGGGTATTAAAAATACATCATAATATTCAAATTATGAGCATATTTCGGGCTCATCAATGTGTTTTAATTCTAATTGTTATTATACATATTTCCAAGTGTCAATTTATCATTTATTCCTTCTAACCTTCTTATAACATACATTTCTCAACCAATATGTAATTTTTTGTATTATTAAAATTTTACTTCTATCAACAAATATTATTTTGTTATACCCTAACTACCTTTTAATAAATTTCCATATCTATCATATAACACTTCTCTTCAATTCTTAGTAATTTTAAAATTTGAGTGATATTCACTTGTAGAGGATTCTTGTAGGAAAATTTGTTTACAAAATGTATTGTGGTATGTTAGGAAATTTTAGATATATATTAGAACATTTATACTATCTTAAACGTGGTGGTGTTGTGATAGCAATCACAATTCATTTGAAAAACTCACAACTACATATGGAAAATAATGTTTCTATAAGAATGAATAGAAATGTAAGAGCACTTGCAATGGAGTTTGAGTTCATGCAACATAATTAAAGAGTAGGATAATTTTTTAAAGCATGGCACAAGGTACCACAAGAAATATAAAATATTTTATGTTTGTATTTGCTACTACAAGTATAGAGTTGGTAGTGTTAGTTATACAAGAGAATATGAGCTCATCAACAACATTAATGGTGCAACTATTGATTTAGAGTGTGTGGCAACAAATATGTCTATAAGGTGATTGTGCATGTGAAGTCATGTTTGATAAAATGTATGACATGATAAAATTTTAATTTGGTCCAAATATAGTTGCATGCCTCTTGGTATTACATGTGTTGGTTGGATAGTTATATGATTGAAATTATCACATGCATATCTATATGTACTGCACGTGTGAAGGTGCCAAATTTTTATGGTAGTATGCACTAAAATGTTAGAATTGAATTGAACATTTTTGGTGTGACATAAAGTGATTATAGATGAAGTATGTTGTATATTGATTCTTTGTAAAATACCATGCATTGAATCTCTAATTTTTGAATAATATAACTATTTAGAGGAATAAGGTGTCATTTACCTTGCAATCCTATGTATATTGTATGTTTCTAACACTCTTAGAAAGTGTCCTTGGATTCCTATGGTGTAATTGAAAAATATTTATTATTAATATTCAAAGAGAATCTTGGAATCAGTTATTATATGCATTCATGAAGGAGGTGGAGTTAGTAGTGGTAGTTATAAAATTATTTTTAGTAAACTCTTCAACTTGGGCATGATAATTAAGTAGTGGAGCATATTGCACATTGTTGTTGGGTCCCATATAAATTGAGTGGTTATTTTAGATGCCTATCTTGGGATATGAGTCATTATGGAGGAGTGACAAGTCAAAAATATCATCTACTATTACAATGGAGGTTATTTTTGTTATTTATGACTTATTGGGAGCTAGATTTATTATTCTTGAAAAAAACTATTCAATTTGGGCATGTGTTTTTTTTACATTTTACCATGGTTTTATGGTATATTATTTTTGGAAACCATTTGTGGTATTCCTCTCCCACGTTTCTATAAATTAGAGACATGGTATAGTAGTTTCATAGGCTTTCTTTGTTGAAAATTAATATATACATATCATCTTTCTTATGTGAAATTATTTTTGAGCTTCTCCACATAAATCATGTGTTCATATGCTTTGCTCATTTTTTTTAATCATTGATTTTATACAATCACATAATCATCATATAATAATCCTTAGAAAAAAATTATATTGCATACTATTTATATTTTTAATTTGATTTTAAGTTAGCTTGTACTTCTATAGATTGTTAAGTTGGAAGAAGAGGATAAATACATCTTATTACTTTTTTATTTATATAATACTTGGAAAAATATAATTATTGCCATTAGTGTTAGTGGTACAAATAAAAAAATAGGTAACCTTATTGTTACTATTCTTTCATATGAGATGAGAAAGAAATCCATGAACAAAGACTTAAAAAATGATTTGCATGTGAAAGGAAGGTCCAAAGGAAAAGGAGGGCCAAAAAGGGATAATAAGAAAGATAGACCAATGTCTAAAGAATGTTCTAGAACTCAAGATAAGAGAAATTTAAAGTGTTTGAAATTGTGGAAAGAGATGATATCTAAAGAAGGGATGTATAAATAAGAAAAAATAGTTCAAATTTCTTCATATGAAACTTTCTAATGACAGTGATAACGATTAGGTTTTGACACAAGGTTTTTCTAATTATGTATGCCCTATATATATCAAGATTTAAAGATATTTTGATGTTGGATTGTGATCGTAGTTGCACTATATGTGCTCCTTCAATCACTTTGGATCAACCTAACTATTTTATTTATTTGAGAAAAAAAATAGTTACAAATAACATAGAAATGCATGCCAAAATATAGCAGTGGATAGTATCTTGCATGTTATTAACTCTTTAAAGATACCAAACTTTTAAGGTGTTTGTATGTTTGGTCATGATCATGGTTGCAACATGTGTGCTGCTTGGATTTAATTAAATCAAGTTCATTGTTTCACTTTATCGAATGGAGCTAGTAATGACCACATGATATATATCTATACTAAACTATGGTTGTTTAAACAAGGTCTTCTAATTTGTTTGATAGATACTTAACAAGTTATGCAAAATGAAAGTTAGTGTGGAGTGAGAAATTTGATATAGCCTTTGGATATTCTTAACCTTTTGAGGGTTTTTATAACATTTGAACTATA
>VDFB02057292.1:0-34015 GCA_007258455.2 Sequoia sempervirens
ATATATGTATTAGTATAATGTTAAGTATTTCAATATATTTAATATTATATTAAAATATTAATATAATATAGTTTAAAATGTATATAATATTATTTAAATTGATAATTTAAATAATTATGCATAAACTATATTATATAAGTATTTTAATAGAATAAACAAATATATTAAAATAAAAGATTTGTCAAAATCAAATGAAATAAAAAATTAAAACATTTCAAAGCACTTTTATTAAATGCGAATGCAAATCTGGGAAGAACTTAAAAATCGCGGATTTCATAAGAAAATCACGAATTGCATAGAAAACGCGGATTTTTCAAATGTATTCGTTGAAATGTTAATCTTCAAATATGAGCCTGCATATATGCGCCATTTTTACTTTGAAAACTCTATTAAAATATTAAAGATTAACCAAAGCGAAATAAAGAAGAAAAAACGCGAAAATGCAGAAGGGAAAATGAAAAACGCGCAGAGAAATCGCGCGACTAGGGCCAGGCGTCAGAAAATAAATGAGATATTTCTTGCTATGCGAAAAGAATGAAATTTGGACGCCATTTGAGCAAGGAAGAAGTCAGAAATGAAACTTGGCATTTAACCTAACTGTAAAAACGCGCCGGTTGAAAGTTGTCACAGTTTTAACAGTCTGAAACAAATTCGAATTAAAATGAACTTCTTGCTGTCATACATGGAGGTCGAAACCCTCACCAGATTGATACACGTTTTTAGTTTGAAACGTTCTTCAACCTGCTGGCAGTTCTGGCGCCATAGAAGGTGGAAATCAGTTTCAAAATGAACCTATAAATAAACCTGCGTTTGGCATTCCTTCACACACGAATTTGCAGTCAGTTTCTTGAGCATTTTAAAGCTAAAAAGTGAGTTCGCCATAAGAGAGAAATTGCTAAGTTATTCTGTTAATACAAGAGAGCAGAAGTTGAAATTACTGGTAATCTTTGAATAGAAGAGGAGCAGTCAGAAATTGTCTTTTACTGTGCTGAGTAATTGATTACAAGAATCCAAACTGAAAGTGATCTGAGTAGAGGCCAGTAAAGGAGCTACCTTCCAACTTCTGGAAAGCTAATTCAGGCATGCTAAATTCTTTCTTTACATATTTTCCTAATTTTCCAGAGTAATCTGATAGGTCTCTGATTTATAGTTATGGCTGGAAAGGAAAGAGTTTGACTGTCTGATAGACTTAAATTGAATTCAAAAAGAATGTCAGTTTCTTAAACATGTGATAAGTTGTGATATAAAAGTATCATGTAAATAGTCATATCATGGTTTTGTTGTCAATAATGTACGGTTTACATTACTTAAAGGAAAGCAACCTGCGTATTATTTAATGGCTCTATATAATGAGCATATGCTTGTGTTTGAATAATAGATACTAGGGTTGAGTCAAGAATATTTGCAAGATATACTCTACAACTTAATCAAGTTATTGTATCCCTAGGATGAATATATCCTGAATTAGGGCGTCTGTTGTAGTATCTTGTTTAATAGATTCATCATTCCAGTAGTAAAATGTTGTAGGAAGTCTAGGGTACGGACTACCCCGATAGACCAACCTACGCGTAGGGTAAGATAGCCTCAAGTCAAGTTGAACCTGGCTAGTGTATGTGACAAATGACCTATGTTCTTCATTGAACGTAACACTTTGGCCAAAGTAGTGTAAGGAACCATTTAGTTGTTGTACTACACTGTCAGATCACCGTGATTCCGAAATACAACCTAGTTTGTGATTTGCCGTTAGCACGAAAACTAGTTTTGTAGAATCACAGCACTATGTCCAGTTGGTAGTCGTTAAGGGTTACCCAACCAATCTCTTCTTCGAAGGGAGGGCCGTTCATTGCAAAATGATCGTGCGGGGGACCGCATTATAAGTCCGTGGATGGCGGAAAAACGCCCGAGTGATGTTTCTCCTCCTCAGCAAGCGGCCGATGTACCAAGATTTGAAAGGACGGATTCCTAGACCTTCTTACTACTATTTGTTCTAAAGCTCATTGGAGCTATGTTAGTTAAGGTACGTATTCTTGTTTCATGTACTTGTGAAGTTATTATATTGAAATGGAATCTTTGTTGTATATTAATATGGCAATTTGTTCATGTTTTGTCAATAAAGAAAAAGAAAAATTCTATTGCAATGACATGATTAACACGTTTACATACTTGTAGGATGTAAATTATGAAAATTTTAATTTTACCGAAGGGTCGGGCTATTCACGGTTGCCCATACAAAACATGTAAAAATCATAAATATAAATATTTGTAATCTAAAAACAAGAATATTTGAACCAATATATACATTTCGCAATATTTTTAATATATAAAAAATTCTATAAGCCTAATAAAATATTAATGAAGTTAATATATAATATATTAATAAAATTATAAATAAAGTTAATATTAATATATTATTAATTTTATAAATTATGTAACATTAATTATCAATTACTTTAATAAAAGTAGTTTGTGACCTAAATATTTGAGCAGAGTATGGATACAACATAGTTTAAAAGTTAATTAAAAATTTTAATTTTAACTTTTAAGAATTGACGTCTCTATTTCTCGAAGCTCTTCCCTGTTTATTGAGATTGGACCCTTTCGGCACAGAATTTGGCGGGGGGCTGCCCCTAATAGGATTGAGGGACAGCACCCCCAATGGGATTGAGGGCACACCATTTTCATAACTTTTTAAGAGGCAAAAAAATAATGCTCATAAAGCTAAAAAAAAGTGTTTTTCGAGTGTTTAATCCACGTTTTTCATATGCAGCGTGAGTCAAGGTCTCAAGCTAGCCAAGTACCCAACAAGTATTTGCCAAAAATCATCAAAAACTCGCCACGTTTGCTAACTAGGCTGGAAATTATTAAAAGAGCAGAAAAAAAAAGAAGCAAATTTCAGTCAACAAAAAAGAACAGGTTCCATGTTGGCATTGCTGAAACTGCCCAGGTTCTACCTAGGTTCACCTGGGTGCATCCAGTACAAACCCACAGTCACATTTCCACACCCCATGAGAACTATAAACAGCATTGAACCAGAGTTCGGATCCAGTACAGATTGGTCCCAGATGCAGGGTCAAAACGGGCAGATCTAGTAACATAGCTCCAAAAACTTCAAAACATGGGCGTCAAGGCCATAGAGCAATAATTAGGTCCTAACTAAATGAGAATGAAATGGATATTCATCAGATAACAAGTGCCCTTGAGTGTGCCCTTATCAATCAAATATTCGGTTACTTTGGTAAAATCCAAATCTGGTCACATTTATATATATATATATATGATATTTGGTTCAACCCATGAGACTCATGAGTTCAACAAGTCTGACAAAAACTAGCCAGCAAGTCTGCAGGCCTTATTTGGCCTGCCTCACCTTAAGACTAATGTCCCCTTCTCAAACTTAATCAGTTTGATGACCGTTAGCCTATTTTCAGAGTTCCCGTAGGTTGTGGTAAGGCAAGGGGACTCCAAGGTTCTTGGAGGATGTAGTGGTGGCAATACATGGGTTCTATTGTTGGCATTGAGCTCAGGGGATGACACTGGTCTGAATGACACTCTCCTGTAATGTCCCCTTTTTGAGATAACCCTAAATTTGTCAATCTGAATGAATTAGCAGATATTTTTGTGAATGCTTCACTGTTTTAACACTCTGTAGATATTGTATTGTCTGATTCCTTAGCTGGGACTATATTCATATATTCCTTATTCTCTCCATCCATCAATAGTTGAGTGTAATTTTTAGTAATGCTTTGGTAATATATAACGGCTGTAGCGTCCCTATCTTCCCTACCGCAGCTGCCAAGACTGTGCCGATAATGAGGATGGAATAAAATAGCAAGAGAGTCAATATTGTAAGAAACCTGATATCTCTCAATTGATTGTCTTGAACTTCCCAAAAAGGATAGACGATGACCTCCATGTTAGGATTGCAACCACCGATACATGGCTTGGTGATTGAAGATTTTGGAAGTAGCGGCAAACTCCAAGTCTCCAGGTATGAGTCCCAGTACGTATTTATTGGAGTCTATATGATGGCGGAGATGATGAATGTCGAGTATGGATATAACTCCTAGCCCGATAAGTTGATAACTATAAGGGACGACGCCTTGATTTCTTACATCGTCTGAACAATATAGAATGTCGACTAACAATGAGCAAATGCTTAGTTTCAAAATCCATTAATAAATGACGCGTCCATTCTTCGTCCTGGTCGTAGGCTCTACAGGAGCCCTCCGTCTTTGATACGGCTGATATCGTATATAATCCCTTTCATATCTCAGACGGTTCATCTTCTATCCCTATTTATATTACTTCTTCTCATACATTCGTGTGATGTGAAGAGTTGTGTCCTGTGCCCTTTGTAAATAACTTAATTTACTAACTAATTATTAATGGTCCGTCTATTTCTCATACTCCCGGTTCCTGTATGAAGTCAGCTTGACTAGACAATGATAATCGATTTCTTGTCTAAGATCGGTGTGGCATTTTTTAACTCAAGACACTATTGACACTACCGCAGCAAATTAAGGTTGCTTGTTTCCCGACCTTGTTTATTGATTCGAGATCAAGATATCTTTCCTTTCGACTATGTTCCCTTTCGTTATTAGGCAAAGCCTTTTAAGGAGCAATCATCGTCGATACTATTCATTCAGGATTTGATGAAGATGTTTGTATTAGGATGCACGGCTTATTACCATGTTTGTTTATGATGATTATATATTATTCTATGCTTATGTTTTAATATTAATATATATTATATGCTTTATTTTAGTATTATCACTATAGATTGATTTTATTGAATTATATTAATTTTATATATATTTTAACATTATATCATAATGATTATAGTATTTATATTTTAATATTTATAATATAATCATAATTATAATATTATCTCTAATAATTGTAATTATAATGATGTCAAATGAATAATATTTTTAGATATGTATTTTGTCATTTCAGTGCTACTATTTCAGGGACATGACATCTCCGCAGTGTTTTCAGACCATTGGGGTGTTCTCCAAACTCAAGGGGACTCCAAGGTTCTTGGAGGATGTAGTGGTGGCAATACATAGGTTCTATTGTTGGCATTGAGCTCAAGAGATGACATTGGTCTGAATGACACTCTCCACAGTGTTTTCGGACTATTGGGGTGTTCTCCAAACTTCTTGGAGAGCATGTCTATTTTTAGTAAGTCACCAAAATGGCTTCATCCATTCATCTAATGCCTCAGTATCAAATTGGTGCAATCAAAATTGGATTATGAGGTGTTTCGGAATTTCTTATCACTTGTAGTAAAATATTTTAATATTTCACTTAAGTTGTAATGTTTAGTTATTATTTTTCATGACTTAAGAGTTGTAGGTTTTCGAAAAGCCAAAAACACGTCCAAGTTGGATGCCTAGGTTGGAAAAGGGGGACGTTGCACATGAAGGAGATTATTATTATTTTCAAAAGGCAATTTGTGGGAAAAAGTGATTTTATTATTTCAAATTGTAATATTTCCCTCCAAAAGCTATACAAGGAGGCATTGGGGAGCTCAATTGTTAATGTTGAGATTTGATAACAAAGTGTTGCCAATTTGGCATTGGATTCTCCAAGTTTTTGAGGACGATAACCCTTGAGAGCCATTCTAGTTTCGGAATTGAAATACATTCACTAGCCGGACTGGTGTGGCTCCATTTCAAGGGTCACCATTGGTGCTAATGGTGAAGATTCATTTCATGGCTTTTCAATATGAAGTTTTTTGAGGTGATGAAGTTTGTAAGTATTTGATATGCTCTTTTATTGAGTTTTCAGAGTGATTTGAGATTGTTTTCTATGGAATTTTGCTGCTGGACAAACTTGTGCAAGTACAGGTCGTACCTATTGTTTTGTTGTTGCAGATTGAAGTTTGGGGAAATGCCTTTTGGTTATTGGACCATTGGATTTCTCTACACTAAGCGACTAGGAAGGGACTAATTGCAGTTTGTTAGCAGAAGTTTCTGATTTTTGAGGAGCAAATTGCCCCATATGTAGGCCGTACCACCTTGGAAAGAGGGTGTAATGATTCTGGGGTGAATCACCCCACTTCTCCTGCACTTTTGAGGTTTCATGGTGGTGCCTAGACCTCTATAGGCCTTCGCGAACGATTCTGTGGTGAACTTTGATGATTTGGTGAGTTCCTTGGGTGGTGTGCCAGTTGCATACTTCTTGTTCCAGTGTATCAGACCTGCTGCAATATGCTGCAACAGTATATCAGACCTGTTTCAGGCTTCATTGGGTCACATTCTTGAGGTATACTTGCCATTATATTGCCTGGGTATCTTGTTATTGAAGTTGGGGTTCATTTGGGGGTGTTCATTTCCTATTTCCATCATATTTGCAGTCAAACAGCAGAGTTGTAATTGATTTGAATCATATTTGAGAGCTCTTATTGTAACACTGAATGGTAGTACCTTCATTGATTTTCTCTAGTTTGATTTGCTACTTACTCTACTACATAAGTGGTTTCATTACTTACCCCACTGCATAAGTGGTTCCATTCGTTTACCCACTGCATTGGTGCTTTATTGTACTCACCCCACTGAATAAGTGGTCTCTAGCACTTCACTCACTGCTGAAAAGTGGAAGAGCTGATTTACTTTCATTATTGTATTAGCCTACCCACTGCATAAATGGATGTGCCCTTCTCACCCCGCTGAATAAGTGGATGTGCTCTTCTCACCCCACTGAACAAGTGGTTTACCTTCAGCAGTTCAGTTTAATGCAATCCTTACCACCATCTGCTCTCACCTCACCCACATCGGGAACTTGGTGATCAAAAAGTGGAAGGAAGTTGACTTGCTTTACTTTCTATTTCTGAAGCTAACGTGTTAAAATTTCAAAAAATTAAGGGTGGTTATTACAGAGACTCAGAAAATTTACCTGGTACCAAGTGAGTTGTGTAACACTCTCCACCATACAGCTCTGCCATACCCAAAACTTATTTGGATATGCATAGCCATATCTAAGACATACACCATCTGTAATCAGATACATACAGGATATGATAGCATGTAGCAGACCACAAAAAGGAATGACCACAAACAAAAACTAAAGCGTGCCTCAGCCAAAATGATAAAATACTCAATTCAATAGTTGATTTTGATTTCAAGGGGTTGAGGGTGAGGGCTTCTTGCTGGGATCAAATGATTCTGAGAAGGGAGCTTTGCGCCCTACATCAGATTTTAAGGCTCAAATTCAAGACTGCAATGGGTCTGCAACATTTGAGGCTCCTTATTGCAGCTTTCAAAAAGAGTGGAGGATATTCAAAAGAAACTGACTTTTCAGGGGGAAAATCTACTATATTTCAGTAGTTTTGTGCTAGGTAAAGAAAACTTTCCGCCTTAACCTTTACCAAATTGTTTTTTTCTTAGATGCTTGTTATGTAAGGTTTTTAATCTAAGTTACTGATTCGCCCCTCTAAGCCTCTGGATACGATATGATTTGTATCAGATTCGAAATTTGGATTCGATATGATTCAAATTCGCACAGGGTACAAAATTTTGCCTGTGGATACGCCATGGATACGAATCGCCTCTGTGGATTCATCCAGAATACGCCCAGAAGAATCCAATGCGAATCAGACATAATCCAGGCGTCAAAACACCTAGGCCGTGGAAAAAGTGCCTTTTTTTGCAATTTTAAATATTTTTTTGACTAAAAGTTGACTTCTAAATAATAAAATATTGAGTGAAAGTGATCAACAAAAACAGGTACTCACAAATTATATCTGAGATAATGGAAAAGGTTATGTTGAGTCTGACAATACACAAATGAACACAATAGAACTCACAAATTCAATCATGATCTACCCATAACCATTGAACCATGAGGTTTGATTTTTTGAATTTTTCACAAGCAAAGAATGATGTGGTTCTAGCTGAAGGCAGTTGATGCAGCCATCATATGTCCAGCTGCTAATCTTCAAGCAGGTGCAATTTTACAACTACCTTTGAATCTAAAACCTTTATCCGAGTGAAAGTGACTTCAACTTGAACAGGTACTCACAAATTATATCTGAGATAATTGAATCTAAAACCTTTTAATTGAGTGAAAGTGACTTCAACAAGAACAAGTACTCACAAATTATATCTGAGATAATGGAAAAGGTTATGTTGAGTCTGACAATACACAGATGAACACAATAGAACTCACAAATTCAATCATGATCTACCCATAACCACTGAACCATGAGGTTTGATTTTTTGAATTTTTCACAGGCAAAGAATGATGTGGTTCTAGCTGAAGGCAGTTGATGCAGCCATTATATGTATTTTTGCTATGTTACTTGACTATTAATATGGTGGTGTATTCTGAACTTAATTACTGCTGCAAATATGTATATATTTCTGATTTTTATATGTTTTTTGTATTAACGTACCCAACCCCAAAAAAAAATTTGACCGAATCCTGTACCGGATTCACATACCTGTACCCGAATCCAAAAACGAATCGGTAACTTAGTTTTTAATAGTTGCTTTGGAAAACTGACTTCCAAATCTTCAAGAGACCCACAAAAAAATCTTAAGGTGCTGAAGAAGAAGGAAAATCAAACATGACCCCAAGTCTCCTCTTCAGCAATGTCATAATGCAAACAAACACCAGAGATGGTGGCATGCACAAGCAATTACACAACGAGTCCAACAAATTTAACAGGGCTCTTACACATGCCTCAAAGCTCATCTATGTGGGATAAAATATAATAATATCAGAGTTTGCCTAGGTGCTTCAAGTAAGAGGTACATATCGCTTCCATTACTAGAGCAGGAGATATAGATGAAACAATAGTAAAATCTACACAAAGGATGTCTGCAATTTTTCAAAGGAAATGTAGAAGACCTTCTATAGTTATAATGTTATACCATCTAGCAGCATGTCATTTTGGTATGGTAGATGGAACTTTGTTTGCAGGGAATCCTGATGAGCACATTGATGAGTTGACTAAAACGATATAATATTCCCGGTTTTGAAAAGCTTAGAACTACCTTATTATAAAAGGAGAAAAGCATTATGAATAAGACCTTACTACCAGACATAGTTACCAGGGTATGTGTATGGGTACAAAAGGGTACGAGATTATGTGAAACTACTAAAAAATTGTAAATACAATGGTGAATTAATCAAATAATTAATATTATTTAATTAATAGAGGAAAATAAGTCAGTTTAACCAAATAATTATAAGTTATTTAATTAGAAGTGATGAAATACGGATAATGAGTGAAAATGATGAAAATGGCAAATTAGGGGAATGTGTGATGTGTTATAGACAAATTTAGGTGTCTACATTATGTATGAAATATCAATATGTCATGGCCCAAGAGAATTGAATTTAAAGACTGCCGTGTCACATAAATAGAGCAGAACTATATAGTACATACTGATATGGAAGGAAACTGGCATTTGAAAAATAAATAGTTGACAACAGGAAAAATTGCATCATGAATCAAGTTCATGTCTGAATCCCTCATCAATTTAATCCACATCCTCCAGATCCTCTTGTCAAAAAACCCTCCAAGATTGCCGCTCCCAAGTTCTAGCTCATCTGCAGGCATTGTAAATGGAGACAATCTATCAAGGCCATTTGATTCACCCTCATCATCATCACCCATACATAACACATTTCCATCAACTAGAAATTGATTTTCAATTAAGTTGATCAATGTTGTCAATGCATAACAAGCTCTTTGTCTTCTTTAACCCAAGCTCATTCCTATTCAATGAATAAATTAAACTACAAGTATTCCAACTCCCCTCATTAGCAGAAGGACTGGCTGTTTGTGAGTAACCATATAGCAAACATCAGCAACTCAAATGTAGCTGACCTGAAGATGCCTCCAATCTATGGGGTCTTTTTGAAACCTTTATCATACAAAGCTCCACCTTAACCCATCATGTGCACATGTAAATTGTGCAAATTGGCTCTTAAACAGAGACATAACCTCTCTAGTCCTGCATTATTTCTTTGCTTCTGCACAAAATCCCTTAATTACTTCTCTTATTGGAGAAAGCCTCCTCTTGCTGACATCAATATAATATCATTTTGGTTTCACAGCATAAGCTGCCATATGGAGAGATGACTTGTTGAAACTGCCATCTACTTTGACCTCTATCAAGGGATGTAAAGTTGGGCCACTAGTGTCACCGATGGCTTTACTTCATCACACATGTAGTCATTGTTTTCATAAAATATGCCCCAAAAATGTTATGTATGCAACATATGGAAGCAAAGAAAATCATCTCACAATTGAAATTACCTATATGATCAATTAAGAAATTTAACAACCCAAAACTAGTCATGAAGGATCAACTGACTCTACTTAATTGCAAACTAAAATGAAGATTACTTACAAACTGCCCATACACACAAAATGTCATCCAAAATATATGCCTATATTTTTGTGAAATAAACTAGCTGTTTTGCAAATTGAGAATCAAATTGGACAACCTCTGATTCCAACATCTCCTTGAAAGCATTGCATGGATAGTCCTCAAGAAACTTTGTGACCATTCCTTGCTTCAGAAAATTAACTACTATTAATAAGTAAGGGCTTGATGTGAAGTTAAATATATTCTTGTATTTTTTGAAACTAGTAATCAAACTACTTTGCAAACTGAAGTTGCAATTGTAGCAACTTGGACAAAATTTGATGCCCTCTACCTCAATGGCATTGCATGTATTATGCTTGAGGAACTTTATGTTCTTCCCTTGCCTTAAAAAATCAACTACCCAATAAGGGCCTGTTATAGAAGTTACATTATGATTCAGAAGTAAACAGTTTCATTTATCAGTTCAATTATCATAAAATATAACTTTATCTTAAGGTAGTCTTTGGGATTCAACATTTATTCTTATTATTTTTGCTTTATGGCTTTTCTTTGAAGGTTTACTCTTTTAACCTGGAGGCATTCCCTAGAAGCATTTCCTCTTTTTGATGGACACTCTTGGAAAGGCATCTCATGCCATTCATTTCCAGGCATCCCCAAGCTATGTCCTCCACCAGAGAAACATTCCCTTGTACAAGATGCATCTCCTGTTTTTCTGCTACTCAACAGGGCTTGCTGGAAGCAATCAGAAGTTTCCATCATTTCAGATGGATGAGAAAAATATAACTATAGATCCTTAATCAGTAATAAACAAGCAATATTCTTATGTGCAGATGATTGTTGAGTAGAAATGAAGAATAAACTCGTAGCTCTTTTTGAGGGACACTTTTGGAGACTCCTAGAAAGATCAGAAGGCTTGCTCTTTTTGAGGGACTCTTTTGGAGGCTCCTAGAAAGATCAAAACTTCAAAAGGCATTTCCAGGCATACCGACACTATGTCTTCAACCAGAGAAACATTCCATTCCATGAGATGCACCTCCTGTATTTCTTCTACAAGACAGAGCTTGCTAGAAGCAAGCAGAAGTTTCCACTAATTCATATGGATGAAAAGAAAATAAATATAGATCCTTAATCAAATTATTGCAGTGCCCCACAATGATCAATCCATTGAATTAGTGGGCTCTACGAGCATTGCCCAAAGCATCAGAAACAATGCAAATATATATAAAGCAATTGGATTGATAGTTAGATAAGGTACTTTAGACACCTTGTGCAATCAATTCTCTGAACTTTATGCTCAACAAGAAGGGAAGAAAATGATTGAATTAAGGCAAATTTATGAAGCATTTAAGATTTCAATGTTTGTGAACAACCATGGTCTGTTCAAAGACCATATTCAAGAAATCCTTAAAGATAAGTTCTTTACAAATTTTCATTTTTTCCATTTTTAATAAAGAAAATATTTATAATTGGACAAATTACAAGGGATCTGTAGACAAAATCAATCCAGCTTCAAGAAGGCAACAATCAGTAGATACTTGGATGATCAACTGAGAAATACTGCTAAAGATTACAAATGAAGTAAAAGCCTATGATAATGGCCAGACTTATGAAGTAAAAGGGCTAGTGAAACATACATATTTAGTCATATCAAAAAGAACAAAACAAATAATCAAATAATGATCAACTAGAGAGTATGAACATGAGTATTTTCAATGGTAAGACTCCGAAAACAATTTTTTTTCTCAGAGAAATGATAACCATAAGGGATTTTGAGCAAGTGTCCTCATTCGAAGTATGCAGCTGCCCAGAGTTGAGTCATATTCTTGAGCAGGGACCTGCTGCCACTTGGATCTTCAAGGTAATTATAGTTAAGTTTTAAATGTATTTATAAGAGGATAATGTCAGTCATATGGATACCAGTATCAGCATTGCTACACAAAACATCAGCTACATATAGAGCTTCTTAAAGTGGCAGACATGGCTTTTTGACCAAGGTTGAGAACATGTGAGGCAAGGGTTTAATGTAAGGCAAGGGTTTAAAGTGCTAGAGGTTTGAGCATATAATCAGCCAATCTCCATTTTCTTTCAGATGCACATATTCAATGACTAAGAGAAAGAAATTGCTTCTGACAAAGCATTAACTTTTAGCTCATCTATTCCAGGTATCTTCAAGCTTTTCCACATATGTAAGGTTTGTGCCTCTTTACCTCTATGTTAAATATTAAGTTGCAACATTGAGATCCAGATATTTCAAATTGAGTGAGTACCATTATCCATCTCATATTTAGCTTCTAACATTGTAATGTCTCAGCACTTTAATATGCATTAGTCAAACATCGTGTGGTTTATCCTAGTTGAGAACAACAGTTCTCCACAGTACTTTCTTAAAGTCATCAGATTTTTTTGTTGGGGTTTCTAGCAGTCCAAAGTGTAGCCCAAATTGTTTGTTGAACCTTCCTTACACTGGTAGAATACTGCTACAAGGTGCTCACTATGTTTAGTAATATTGTATTTGGTTATGACCATTTTGAGCTAGACATGCACTTCAACATCTCTGAGATTGGACTTCCTAATCAAATTGCTATAGCTTTTTGAGCATTCTCCTTAGAGAAAATTTTAAAGGTCCAGAATGAAGTCAATCTGGTTGCAGACTGCAAGGTGGCTGTGGGATGTAAATTGTTGAGAAGTTTCCAATAGCTGATCTTAATTCCTAGAGTGTGTTGACATTGGTATCTATCTCTTACTTGATATAATTTTCAGTGTCTCCACTTTCACGAGAACACCTTTCACTACTTGTGTTGGAAGTGTAATGTCCCTGGCCAAAGAACTTATGTGAACCCAATTTTTAACATTCTACAATCACTTATTATTTGGTGCAATAATATCAATTTCGAATTCTAATAATTAAAACAGATCTTAAATAACTCAAGTTTAGTTCACGGTTTACACATTATCATTATCATCACATTCTAATCAGCAAACAGCAATCAACAGATATAACTCCCAATCCTTTTCTTATTACAAATAAAGACTGATTACGTTCAATTAATTTGCAACTTCAGTAATTACAACAGCATTAAACTTTCATGTTCATACTCACGGAAACAAGAAAGCAAACCAATACAATGCGACTGAAATCTATGACCAATGAAGCTCCAATGCGACCTGTAAATGAGATTGCTCTCTAGCCAAAGGAGTTTCGTCCTCTGACTTTTGAAACCAAGGGGTGTTTGTTCTCTGATCTCCATGCTTGAACACAAGTGCTCAATCAGGTTCCCGATAGGGGTTGGTGTAAAGTAATCAATGATGATCCCTAAATGGACGTGTTCACCCTTTTATATCCATTGCAACAATAACAGGTTGGCCACAATGCGAATCCACATCTTCCAATTTGAACAATGATTATGGGTGCGAAAGATCCCACCTTTGAAAGTTATGGCACCAAAACAAACCATTAAATGACATTAAGACATGTGCTAAGGAGTTGGAAAGATAACAGAAACAAATGTAGAAATATTGGGGTTCGGGGTTGGAAATACCACAAGTCAGGGAGTCAAGGTGTCAGGGGTCAAGCAATGGGCATATTGGTAAAAACAGGTTCAAAAGTCCAACAAATACAAAGGAAAGAGCAGGGGAAAGATGAAAGGAATCACAGAATGGAGAAGTCCGAAACTTTGACAGGGAGAAAGGAAAAATAAAGTTGGAAAGAAAGGCATACTCAAAAGGAAAAAAAACAGACAGCTACAGAGGACCAGGGGAGACACAAGAGACAAAGAACAAACCTAGCATCTACAGACTTAAATTAAATGAAAAAGGGACATGACAGGACGCCATTGTGTTAATAGAGGAGCAGAGGGCAAGTGAATAAGCTAGGGTTTCTTTTTAACATGGTATCCTATGAAGAGAAACTAAAGACAAATTTGTATGGTTTGCAAAATAAAAGATGTGAGGACAAGGATAAAAAAATAAAATTACCAAATAAATGAATGAGATGGAAAGATTACAGCTCTGATAGCATAACTCCTGTCAAAAAAACTATGTTATCAACTTATGAGAGATAAAAGTCAAATAACAAAGATCCAGAAATAAATAAGGGATGGAGAATAGCACTTGCACATATGAGTGGGACACACCCGTAATTCCAAGATAGATAATGAGCTCTCCTAAACTATTGTATGTGCAAAACAATTAATGGATACCAAGATTTTTGTCAGAACCCCTTATCCATAAACGAGAGAGAAATAAAGAGAAACCCTAACTACTATTAAGGCCATTCTTCACATATTGAACCTTCTAAATGGTACTGTATAATATCTATGATTAACAACATGACATTAGAAAATATAAACTTATCAAAAAGATAGTTCATTACATAAGATAAAAAAGGTTGAAAAGATTTGAGTCTATGTATACAGCATAAGCTTCCTGCCACACAAGCTGCAAGTTTCTTCTTTCAAGTAAGGAGCACACTCAAACATATTCTGCCATACACAAACTGCAAGTCTCTTCTTTTAAGTAAGGAGCATGCTCAAACATATTAATTAAGCTAAACAAGATCAGGCTTTTAACAATGTCTCTCCGTTGCACAGATTTGGATAACAATATTATTTCTACTGACCTATTTAATAAATAGGACTATAAATACCATCAATTTCAACAATGGAACTTTGCATCAAAAATTTAATGCTACTCCAATAATCACAAATTAACAATGGCTTTCGAAGAAAATCAGATAGTGACAGGAAGACATAACCACGAGTGTTTTGATATATCAATTTCTTTGCAGTTATCGTTTACCCCTGCCAGTTATGCAACACATTTATATCCTACTGTTAAAAAGGAATCCCAAAATCAATCTAACTATAAGAACATGGAAGTATACTCACAATACTAAAGGAACTGCTGTAAGAAATTTCCTGTTACGAGTCAGCTGCTTGCCATTATCCATCTGTTCCCACCATGTTAACTTGTTGTATATTCCCTGGTCTTCTGAAAAAGGAGTGCCCTTCTTCCAATGGAAAAAGTGATAGGTTACCTAGAAGAAGTTATGAGCAAAGCTATAATCAAAATACAAGAAATTAACATTCCAAAAGCTTTTGCGTTATAATTTCAGGATCAAGGAACATGTGCTCAAACATATTAAAACAAAACAAATACAAAACATTAGGAAGGAAAATTGTCATTCATAACAGGTTGAATATATTATTAGACCAATTCCAAAATTTCATTAGAGATAATGACCAAAACGGTCCCTAATTTCCAGAACTAAGGATAGATACTTTGAAGATTTGAACATCACATATAGAGAGTGCATATTATCACCAAAATTAACGATAGATCTTCTATATATGACATACAAGGAGCACTCGTTTGCAAAACTGGGATATATGAAATATTACAAATATGATCTTCATAAATGTACCCTAGTGATGCATCCCTTGGGTTTTCAAGCCAAGGGAAATCCACTCAATTCAGAAGGTGTTCCTGGGAACATCCTCTCAATTTGGGGGATGTTCCTAGGAAGGTCACCAAAAATAGAAACTATAGGGGGACACCCTTGCATCCCTAGAGACATCAAGACATCTTCAACAACCTGTTCTATGATCAACATGTAAAAATATTATTTAAAATAAAAACCCAACAACCTGAATTGGGGACCACCAAAGCCTCCCAACCAAAAGCAATCTTCTAAATTGCACTAAGCCTAAAACCATTACATTTTACATTTCAGCAAACAAAGAACAAGAAGAGGAAAAGAGGATAAGTGGGAAAGAGGAAGGAAGGAAGAGCAAGTATTTGCAAGTCAATCCATCATTCTTCAGCGATGTGTTAAATTTATTTTTCAATTTTTTAGCAGATGGTGATTGAAGAAAATGCAGAAATGCAGGATTTTTTCTCACTTCAAAACTTTTTTAAAAATGCTGTTTTTATGTTTGTGGATTTTTTTTTGTTTGCTTAAAAAATTGCTGCTTTCTTTTTGCACTTGCAATGTCCTCAAAAGCCTACAAACATTTTTATTTTATTTTTACTGAAGATGCGATGTGGTAAAAACAATAAAAAAAGATGTTTTTCAATTTATATTGTTGTTTTTGTGTTGCATCTCTTTTCAAGGCCAAGATGAAATATTTGAGTAATAAGAGGAATTAGAAATGAATGGTGAAAGAGGCTGAAACATAGAGAGAACAGCCAAACATCAAATACAGAAACTTCAGTTGGGAATGCTTTACATTGTAATTGTCCTAAGATGCTCACAACAAGTGAAACCCTCTGCATTAGTTTGTAGTGACATTTCACATAAACAGTGTGCATGATTCAGGAGAGAGTCAACATTGGAAATGCAATATTTGCAACCTTAACTGGAAAGACAGTATTATGAGAGTTAATGCAAACCTACATATCACTGGTAAAGGGATTGGACATTGAAAGAGGGAGAAACATAGAGTAATGAGCTGTAGGCAGCCAAACCCCAACAGAAAGTTCAGTTGGGAATGCTTTAAATTGTAATTGCCCTTTCAAGATGCTCATAAAATATACCAAGGGGCCATTCAACAAGTGAAGCCCTTTCCATTAGTTTGTAGTGATGCTTGACATAAACAATGTGCATAATTCAAGAGAGAGTCGTTATTTGAAATGCAACATTTGTGTCCTTAATAGTAAGGGCAGCATTATGGGAGTTAAAGCACACCTACAAATTGTTGGTCAAGGAATTGAATCCTGTACTATGATAACACTTGAGGTGAGGGCATAGATGACCAGACGACAGATTGTACAATGGGGACATCACTATATCAACTGCAACTTCCCTCAAGATTCCTAGAAAAAGTAGCTACACCTTCAGAAATTCCCACTTTTGAGGTTACTGGAGTGGAACCAAGTGGGAAATGAAAGGCCACAGATTCAGCATCAGTTTTAAACCCGATTACATATATGCTCCAAGTGCTAGAAAGGAGTACAATGTCATTGGCAACTTCTTTTTTGCAAATGGTATTCCATTTCATTTTGCTCAACCCTCTTATTTCAAGGAGACTTTCATCCAGGCATGCAAAGCAAGTCTATCATATGCATCTTCTGGCAAAACAAAACTGAAAATTGCAATCTTGGGAATAAGTTATTTTAAGGTTAATTTACTGATGGAGGAGATGAAGGCCATATGAATGTCACATGGCTCCAACATAATCATTTATTGGTAGACAAACATTAAACACCACTCACTCATCAATATCATAGTTGCATATATGAAAAGCCCTTAATTTCTTATGCTAGTTGATCGTTCTGGACATCATTAAGACAAAGAGTTCCAATTTCAGATTTTGCAAGATGTCATTGCATAGGCTAATTCTATCATAGTATAGGTAGTGATGGATGCAATGTATGTGTGTTGGGTAGCAGAGAAATTAGTTGAGGGTACCTACAGGCATATCTATTAGTCCCCATATTTCATGCATGCAATGAACAATGCTTGAAGAATATTGGCAAAATTACTTGGGTTAAACAGATTGTGGCAGATGCTAGGGAGGTACAGATGTTTATGTGCAACCAACATAAATCGTTGGCCCTGTTTCAATCAATTTTGAAGCAAGAATTCCTCAATCTAGTGGAAATCAAGTTTGCATCTTTCTTCATTTGATTGGAGAGATGCTTAAGTGGCAAGAGCCTTGCACTAATGATCATGATATATGAATGGACTAGGTAGGTGGTGATCAGTGATACATTTTTGTCAGATGCGAGATACATCACATCTATTATAAATTTATATCCCCTGCTTGACCGTCATTAGATATAAGGATTCAACAGTCCCAACCTAGAGGAGATCCATGAGTGATTGTGATTGACCAAAGCAATGCCACAATTTGTGAGAGACCTCATCCTACAGATCTACCATGGCCATATTAATCAAAGCTGAGTGAATCAGATTTACTAAACTTGATGGCTAAAAGAGTTAAGCAAAGATGACGGACATACTTTTGCACAAGGCAAGCAGTTGGTTGGTAGAGACTATAAGGACCTCCAAGAATGATGTGTCCGTTTGTCATTTGCCTTGCCTCACAAGTTGCTAGTTACTCTGCTGCTGAGAGGAACTGGTCCACCATGTTCACAGGAATAGACTCGCATCTAGGAGCACAGAGAAGCTTGTTTTTGCACATATTGCCTTGTTTTTTGCACAGAGAAGCTTGTTTTTTGCACATATTGCAAAACACCTGAGTGCAAGGAAAGCCCTATAGTATAATGAGATGTAGAGTTTGAGGAGTCAAGGGAGATTAATGAAGACCAAAATGTGCACAATGATTGCTTGGGGTCTCATTGCAAGAGTTAATTGAGTCCAACCGTTCCACTGATGAGAAGTGATTTCAGAGATTTCCATCTGATGATGCCTCCAATCTCTGAACTTCTTGTTCACTGTTGCTACAGATTCCCTGTTTTGGCATTTTGATTTAGTTCATGGTTATGATACTCAACTGCGGCTTCTTACTCCAAATTTCATAACTTTGTACTTTCTAGCCTTCTGGTGAAATGAATATCATATTATGCTTATCAAATGGATTAATGAATCAATGGATTGTAATTCCAAATTTAGCATATTTACTTTTAAAATTTTCAGCTTGAAAAGTTCTGACATATTTTAGTTTTAAACTTTAATATTTTATTTATTTTATTAAGCTATTGTTAAATTATTTTTATTTTAAAATTTTGAACATTAATTTTTATAGAATATTTTAATATCAATTTCACCACCTTCTCCAACATTCAAGAAATTTTTCTGTCCCCAAAACTGTGTGTTGCCATCCCTGAAATGCATTGAATTGTCTTCATTAAATAACTCGATGCTATTATATCATATACTCAATTTTGTCTTACATCATGACTTACAGGTCTGAAATTTGTAAGCACCTTTATTATAATTCCAATTTTAAGTACTGGTTGTTTTCTTCAAATTTTCAAGCTGACAATACAACTAGCATACATATATTAAGTATTAATATATAAAAAATACACTAAGAGTTATCATTCTCTAATTTTCTTTTTTGATTTATTTATCTTTGTGATCAAATCTTTGATTTCTCTTTGCGATCAAAAATATTATTTATTTATTTATTCGTTCTTTTAGTTTATGCAAATATTTGAATTATTTTTATTATTTATTTATTTATTTGTTCTTTTTGTTTCATCAAATCTCTTTGATTTGATTTTTTTGTTTCATCAAATCTCTTTTATTTGATTTTTTTGTTTTATCAAATCTCTTTTATTTGATTTTTTTGTTTCATCAAATCTACTCTAGTTGCACATGACTTCCACCTGCCTGTCATTTTAAATTCAGCTTCAAAAACTTTACACGGATTGTTGGATGCCACTGTAGACGCCTCTCGGCGTAATCAGTAGTCTACAATCATCAAGAAATGTCTAGCATTAATGAAATGAACAATAACCGCTAATACTTAAGTTAATGTTCCACAATTAATGGAGCAATCGAGAAGAAACTCTGTTGAAAACAGGTGCACTAAATTCCTCCAAAATCCAAGAATATTAAGATTAATTTTCATGGTGCCATCAAAGGTAATCCAATTCCCACAGGTGCAGGGGTGGCTTTTAAATTGGCGGATGGCAGTTTTGTCAAAAAGGCCCCATTCTTTCTTGGTTGCAAAATGAATAATGAAGATTAAGCAATGGCAGCATTGAATGGGATCAAATTAGCAGTCACATCCACTTTCAAATGTCTCGAGGTTGAAGGAGACTTCTTACTGATTATCAATGGTCTGAAGAATACCTCTTGGCAGGACTGGAAGTTTGCATTGTTGATGAAGCTCTTCTTCTTATTGACAATTTTCATTATATTGAATTCAATCACTGCCTCAGGGAAGGAAATGCCGTTGCGGATAGGCTGACAAATCAAAGAGTGAAACTGCTCTTCTCATTGAAGATCAACATCCTTCCACACGAGTGGTACTTCATCCTGCTGTTAGAAAGAGATGCATCTGTGACGAATGATTTTATCATTCCAAACTTTAGATCACCTGCATATGATTAAAAAATAGAAAGTACATATTTTTATTGGGGAGATTACGATGGCTCCTTTGCTTGTGTGGGAACTATTTCCCACTCCGTTGAATTAGGTGATTGGGCACACTGCTATTCTTGGCTCATGCTCCAGCCCCTTTTTATTTGTGCCCAGGCCTTTCCAATCGGTGGCCATTTTCACAGTTTGCAATCTTGGTTTTAATGTGAGTGTCAATGGCCCACCTAGTGGTTTTGTTGGTGATGAAGAGTGGTTTTAGGAGGGCTGTGCTATAAACAGGCACAGTATCTGACTGGCACATTAAAAACATTTTCACTGTTCCTGACATCTCTACCCTGCACCTGATTAGAAATATTCTTGAAGCGGATGGGCTATCCAATTCAGGGGTGCAGTGTACTTGGGCCTTGATCACTGAGGATTTTGTGAACAAATTGATGGAAGGAGTTCCTGATAAGGCTTTCCAGGAGTGGATCTTGAACCAATTCATCCCTGATGACTGTCTGATCATGTTGGGTGATAATATGGAAGAAGCCTGTGAAGTTGATGCTGCTACTGAAACCTTTGCCAAGAAACATGCAGACCTTGCTTTGTATTGCCAAGATTTGGCACTTCGTATAGAAAAAGTTAAAGTTGTCATTAGGGAGGAATGATTGGAGATATGTTATGCATATCACCTCCCTACGATTGCTAAGAATGGCATGTCTAAAGCTGTTAGGAGGATGGTAGAAGAACCAGGTGTCTCAGTTTCCACCAAGGAGAATACCGCCCTGGGTTCTTTGTGATTTTATCTTTGTTTGCTGGTTCTTGATGGTAGCTGTTTTGGAGGTTTTGATTTTTGTTGTCTTTCTTCAAGCAAGCTTGCTTGGCTTTTTGTAACCCTGGGTTAATGTCAGAGATTATTGATTAACCTGATCTCATGCATATCGCTTTTATTTTTTGGAGAGCCTATAGAACCCTCACTATCTCTATTAAAAAAATACTTGATTGATTTTGAGAAATATGGCAACAAAGCTGTTCGGTTATTCATCTGTATGTATTAAGAATATATTACAAGTTCAAGATTAAGGAAAAAGATGGTAGGACCTTTGCTGCAAAAGCATTGGCAAGTCATCCCTACAAATTTGTATTCAGGCTTCACTTCCAATTTTCTAGAGACAAAGACAAATATATGAGAACAGGTTGCTACAGGCCTCTAGTTTAAAGTGGATTTCTGTTTGACAAATAAAGTTGTTTAATATAAATCAGACCTCAATGTTGAACTAACAATATGTTCTTGCATTTATGGAGTTCTAAACATGTGAAGGGATTTATTTCAAAAAAAAATCAGGGTAGAATAAAGAGGCAAAATGCAGAAAAGCTAAGACCATAAATAGAACTGTCCAAATGTGAGCTAAAGGAGAAGGCGAATTTTAAATGTACTGCTGGCAATGGTGACTCCATTGCTTTGCCACTGCTATTGACAACTTTCCTGTTTCATCAACTGCATTGACTACAAAGTTTTATCACAACCAGATTTTTCAATTTTGCCTCAACCTGCAATTTTCTATTTTGTCACGGCAGATTTGTCAAATGGGTGATGAAAACTTATAAGACCACAAAATGCAACCACGGCCCACAATTCATAAACTACAAACTAAAGAGCTAAGTGCGTAATGGATGATGACTTACATCATGCTTTCTCTAACAAAATATGGGCATGCAATCGCTATGGGACTCGCTTTCCTTCTTAATTTTCATCCATCGTTTCATCCTCCTATCTCGATTAGATGTATAGAACTTCATCTTCCTTGCATATTATGTTGTACCTCCAGTCATAGCTCTTGATGGTGGATGTGATTCCAGCTATCTGAATACTTCCAAAATTCAAAAGCAGCATCCAGAACTGTAGTGATCTGACTTATGTTTGAATTTTTTTTGTCATGCAATAAGAGTCCTTAAATTCTTTTTCTTAGACAGGTATCTTAACAACTTTGTATTCATTCAGATCATATGGTTATATCTGAACTGGACTGATATTATCGTAGCTGGATAGTCTCTCTGCCCTTATCAAGACTTAATTTTGTACTTCCGCCTTGGTATGATACTATAAAAGAAAAAATGTCTTCAATGTCACCATATCAGTACTGTAAAAAAGCAGATAGGCATTAAAAATAGCCTTTGTTAGAGCTGTTCACTTAGCAAGGCTCATTCATATATTTTCACATGACACAATAGAACCATTAAACCTTGCTTATCAAAAATTCCCAAACTAAATCTTTTAGAGCTCTAGCTTCACAACAAAAACCAAATGTATAAAAGATTCATTAGTGTTTTTTCTTTGAAATGCAACATACAGTACACTCTGTTTCATATTATAATAGCAGTATTTTGTAATATGCCTCTTTGCCAAGCTTGAATTTTCTGCCCAAATCCTTGAGGGTTCTTTCAACCATAGTTGCAAAACTCATGGGTACTTGCAAGCCAAATGGTGAGGCTAGTTACTCGCCCAAAAACTCATGCCGATTTTTTGAAAAACTCACAGCGATTTTTCTGCGAAAAACTCACGAGTAATTGGAACAAAGCGCGAGTTTTTGTCAATAGCTTGTCGAAATTTATATTAAAAAAAATTAAAAAAAAAATCTTGACTGCAATTTAAAAAAAAAAACGATTTTTACTTCATTTTCACACATGGCTGATGACTTAGTGCATGCGATGACATGGCAACTAGCAATGAATGTTTGTGTGGTTTTAATGGCCTTAATTTGGGCCTGGCAGTGGGGGCTCCACCCCTTGACCCCATCCCATATTGTCACAGGGAGTACGTCAGGGGCGCTGCCCCCGAACCCCGCATCCCTCGACCCCATTGGGGGCATTGCCCGCAAACCCCCACAAGAGGCACTGTCCCTTGACCCCGTTGAAGGCGTTGCCCCCAAATGCTCACAAGGGTCATTGCCACTTGACTCCATTGGGAGCATTGCCTCCAAACCCCCATGAAGGGCACTACCGCTTGACCCCACTGGGGGCATTGCCTCCAAACCCCCGTGAGGGCACTGCCCCTCAAACCTATTGGTATCTCCATTCCCAAATCCCCATTAGTTATTAGGATCTCTTGTCAAAAAACAAAATTGATTACAAGAAGGGGTGATGAGGACTTGAAATTTTGAAATATAACTCTTAGAGTGTGCTAACTTAGACATTATTATTGCACAACTTGCCAAAAATCTCTTTATATGAGGCAACTTCTACATATGACATGGCTAGTGGAAGTGGCATTATAAGTTATAACTCATTTAGAGATTGAACTCAGTTTTTGGTCTATGATATGTTTGCCAAGTTTTTGCCGAGTCCCGAGTTATTAAAATTTTTGGGCTTGCCGAGTTATTGCCAAGTCCGAGTTTTTCAACTACGCTTTCAACAACATTACTTTCTGAAATGGGGCATACACAAATCATGAATAATAACATATGAATAACTTGACTATTAAATTAATTACCTCCTTCCACCTGTTCCAGCTTTTTGAGATCATAGGCCTCCTTTGGAAGCTAGGCACACACAAAGATCAATGTGAGCACGTCCCCCTACATGAAAAGCTGCAAGGTAAATTCATTCTCCTCATCTTCATGCACTGGATATGGTGAGTCCAATTTTTTTCAGTGCAGAGGGTCCATATCCCCTCTTCCACATCTGATGAGAATCAGACAGATGTGCAGCACCAGCTTCCTCAGATTCCCATATAGTTATCGTAAGTTAAAGCCTAAGGATTAGTTTGCACTCTAACACAATCATATCAAAACAAACATCCTAGGATAATTTATATATTTTGTAGATGCACTACAAACAAATGACTCAAAGTTGTCTAGAATGACAGGAAAACACATTGGCTGACCAAAAAATAAAAATACTCGTTCACCTTGACCAGAATAATCTGAATAAATTGATTGAGAGATTCGAGACAAAGCTGACCTACTATAGTCTGAAATACTATTCTATCCTTCGAAATGTCTTCATGTTGAAAAATTAATGGTACTTGACTAAAAAAAGGCAAATAAATATTATCTCCTGGATAATTTTATTTCCAACCACACAGAACAACCATAAGAATCAGTTTTGACATTTTACAAGTCAGCGACTCATTTAGTAGTTGCAACCCATGAGAATGGATTACCGATTCAGTCTTTCAAACTTTTCAAAACTAAACTTAACCTGTTACATTTTATATCAGCAATTTGCTTTCTTTCAACCTTTCCAAAATGTTTTCATTTAAATCAGCAATCTTGACATTTTTAAATAACTACAACTGCACTATTCTATCTTGAATTTAGAATGTTTAGTCATCTACCTCAACTCTATTGCCAGAACATAATACTTTTTCAGATAGTAGTTGCTGAAACAACTAGAAGATGTGTATTTTAAGTCAGATCCAACAATGTGATTTCTGTTATCTCTAACAATCAAACTCCCAAAAGACTATATAAATCATAATTAGTAAAACTTGAGATTTCCATTCAATGGTATGATTTTGAGCAATGGTCTCAAATAATCAACATAATAATAATATAATTATTAAATCTTGTCATTCAAAACAACAAGATAGACATAGTTTACATCAGGGACCTGCCATCTAGCAATCTTGTTTCTAATGTCATTTATAGAACAGCTCTAGAAGCCTAAAGTCAAATAAGCCCCATTCCACATTCATAGTAAATGTAAGATAAAATCACTAGAAATCATCAGTTCTATAAGGATTCATTGTGGTTAGTGGAAGCAGATTTAAAGAAAGTCTGTGATGTACCACAAAATCTAATTTATCTTTGCTTTGATTAACCCTAATCTATCTTGCAACATAAAACAGCTCTAAATAATGATTAATTAATAGATATTTTAGCAGTCTATTTAAGTACCTTATGGTCCACTTTAAGACATTTAAATCAGATCCTTTTCATAGGCTATTGCATAAAATTGCTCAATTTTTGACAAGATGTTTTGAAGATGAAATTGTCAGCATGTACCCTAAGGTGTTTGTACCATTACAACTAGTCCACACCACAGATTAATGCTGATCAATTAAACATAATATTTATGCTAGATCATGTATACTGGGATTCACAGAGCAGGTCATGGGGTAATCTAGAACAATGTGCTTTTAGTCACATATGCACATGCTATGTGTAGACATGCAAAATTAACATTATGCATTCGATCAGAATCATTTATCAATTGAACTAGATATTGCATTGGATCCATTCATCACCTTCATCCATTTAAATAATCTCATTGCCTAAGGTTATTTAAAAAATCAAAAGCCATTTAAATCAAATCCTAAATCATTTTCCATCCTTTTCTGGATTTAAATAAATCAGAATATCAAAGTCTTGAAAGTCAAATCACCTAATCAGCATTAATCATCATTAAATTAATCTAATCCTAATCTAATACTAATCACATCCCACTTGCATTATCTAGACCTAGCCACTTGCACAATAAATCAATTTTATTGATTTATTAAAACAATCATTTTCCCTCAACAATGACAAGTCAAATAGGGCATTTATTGCTCTTCTTTCTTGTCCCCCTCTCAAAATTTATTGCAAATTTGAATTCAAATTTCCCCCTCTTGGGCACTCTTCCCAAATCTTGCACACACATCAACTAATCACATGATGACAAGTGTCCTTCTATCATTGGCAGATCTTAGTCCCACATTGGTCCCTCTTCAACAATCTTAGCATTTGAAATCTTTAAATAGAGGCTTCAACATTGAGCAAATCCTTCACAATCTTCACAATTTCATGCAAGGTTACTCTCTTCACTTGAGATTTAATCTTGTTCATCATCACTCCACCATCTTCATAGCATTTTCAATTTGAGCTTTTATCAAGGATTGGGAAAGGGTCACTAGCACAAGTGACACCAATCCAACTATGGAATAGGTACAAAAGCAAACGAAGGTACAAGCGAAGGATACAAACGAACAAAGGCGAAAAGATGCAAAGCAAAAGAGGAGGAGGATTCTTGTTTGAAAACACAATGTGTTTTTTAACACTTTGATTTTTTTTGATCAATACTACTTCACGAAAGGAGGGAAATGTTTTTTTTGAAAACACAATGTGTTCTTTAACACTTTAAGTGTTTGATCAACACTTCACGAAATTGTTTTCCTTTTCGTTTTAGAACATTAGTTTTCAATTGGGGCTAAAACGAACAAATTGTTTTTCATTGCAAAGGACTTAAAACGAACCTTAGAACACACTTACTAGATTTTGTTTTGGTTTAAAATTGAACAAGGCAAACTTCACACTTGATTTTGGTGCTTAAAATGAAGTCATCATTGCTTTGAGGCTAAAACGAACAAGTGCTTGATTGTGTTATTTTGTCTTTTGAGTGCGTATCCTCTCCCCTTGCGCTTCGTGCGATCTAGGGTGCAAGAGAAACACTCAAAATACATTTTATTGCTTTAAAACACTTCATTTTGGGCTTAAAAATTGAACATCTTGTGCGAGTGTGAGTAGGGCATTTTCACATTCTCGCTTCTTTGTGCCATCAAAGATCGATCGAGTTACGGATTGTGTCTTTGCTCGCTTTTGTTTATCTTAGAGGGCCTGCCTTGGGGAAAAAGTACTCACCCAAGCGACGACTCAACCGGTAACACTCTAAAGCCAAGAGTATTTCCAGCCGGGATATAAATGAGGGTTTTGGTTAAACGCCATAATCACGCGGGTTGGCTCCGACAAGATGGATCCGGAAGGGGACTCTTGCCACGTTGGGTCAACTCCTACGAACGGAAAGTCCTTACTAGAACCTATGTGTTAGAATTTGCCAAAATCCTTAATCTGTTTGTTGGTGCAAGAACGGTCGATTCTGAAGCCACCCCACAATTTTACGGCTTTTAGTAGAGATGGAAAGTACGCCATGGGAGTTTCATGGGTGTTGATGCTTGGCTGCCCTGTATAAGTGAGCCGTGGAGGGGAGCCAGTGGGGGTCAAGCATCTAACCATCCGCTAAAGTAGTAGGCGTAGCTGGACTTGTCCAAGTGGGGACTCAACAAACATTGTCTATCACATCCATAGGGCTTGTAATTATTTTTTGTTTGAAACACAGTGGGTATTCGAAACATTTGCAAACAAACACTTAAACATGATCATGCAAATTTCAAACCCCTTTTGATAGAGCAAATACCTTTTGACAAATTTAAGTGTTGTTGCCTTCCCTTGGGATTTATGTCCTTAGAGGTTTCTCATCACTTGAATTTATATCGTCATTTGCTCTAACTAGGGTTAACAATAGGAAATCCCTTTGCCTCAATTTCTTGGAACTCCCACACAACACTTTGTGGGAAGAAAAGGAATTTTGACATAGGACATCTTAGTTTGAAAATTTAATCAAGAGTGTGTTTGTGGTAAAAGGAATACACTAAGCAAAGATAACAAATTGGACCCCACACATGTGCTTGATATCTCTTGGTCATATTGGTCTTTTGATTGCTCTTAGAGAAAAGTGTGTTCTTCAATACCTTGGCCTAGTAAACAAAGTCTCTCTAAGTCTCTTAGGATCATCAAAACTTTCATCTATCTTCCAAACATTCATCAATCCATCTCACCAAAACAACTTTAGATCTTTGCAAACATCATCCTAGACTTGGGTACATTTCCAAACCAAATCAAAATCATTTGTTTAGTTAGGTGTGTTTGGATGAATCCTTCCATGCACACTTAGTTAAATTATCAACCATCCTTTGAACAAGTTCATCCTAAGATAACATCCAACATTTTAGGGTTTACAAGTTCATGATCCACATCAAACAATCAAAATCAATCCCTAAGTCTAGCATTGATTCAAAGTTCCTAAAACGTTCATCACTCATATCATCCACCTTTCATCCTCCATATCATCATTGGTCCTAGGAATCTTAGAGGTCACTTTCATAACAAGGTCAAAATACAAGAAGAACATGGAATATAAACTTGATCCATACATCTTGGGTAATCCAAATTAGTTGAATCTTCAAAGCCTTGCAATGCCTATCAATTATCAAAATCCATGCATAGGATCATTTCCTTCGACAAATGTCAATGGTACAACAAGTGTGGGTATGCCCAATCTGAATTTTGGAACACATCTCCCCATGATAGATTTCAATCAAAGTCCAAACTTACAAGTCTATCCTCCAAACAATCAATACATGAGTCTTCAAACGAGCAACATCATTCCACCAAATCCCTACAAACCAAATGTGGATGTACCAAATGCATTTTTTCGAAACATGAATCCTAACTCGGAAACCTTTGGAAAAATGATTCCCAATACCAACATTGTTCATCCTATCATGCCAAATCAGAACATTATCCAAAGTCAATTTTCCCATAATCCCATTCAAAAATCGCAAGCATGCATGCCAAAACTACTTGAACACAAGCCAAATCAACTATCTCAAGTGAGTCAAAATCAAAATCAAGAACAAATTTGGCGAGATCAAATTGCAGAACTTTCCAAAATAGTTGAGGCATTGCGCCAAGGGAAATCTCCACCACCATTACCTACATCATTCCTTGGTTTAGGGATTCCCCCTTTACCTAACACCAATCATTTCACCCAAATCAATCCACATAACATCAATCAAACCATCACGACAAATCCTTTGAATATACCATCGACATCGCACCAATGGATGGTATCTAATCAAACAACAACATTGATCCCAAATCAAAATACGGTCTCCCAAGGGCCTATCACCTCGGTCAATCCAACCATCACTATCCCTTCAATCATTCCAAACACCACTATCACTCCCATCACATCTCAACCCCTCACTACCATGATCGCTCCGAGCGTATCTCAAACACTTGTCACTACATCCAACACAATTTCAATCCCACCACCACCACCATTGCGACTAAGCCAAGTAAGCAATACAATGCTTCATTCAAAGCATACCAACAATTGCTCCAACAATATGAAACAATTCGGCAAGCGCCTATAGCCACGCACGCTTCTCAAGCTTCACAGCAAAATCAAGCTCAAACATCGCTGCAACAACAAAAAGCAACACAAGCTCAACAAGTGCAACAATCCTTTCAAGTTTCCCAAGCCTCTCAAGCTACCCAACCAACACGAGCACAAACACAAAAGATGACAACTATTGAAAACAAGGATCAAGATCAATCTATCACTGAGCACACGTTTACTTCATCCAAGGATCAAATCGACATATGTCAAGAGTCACTTTTGAATCATGATCAAAATCCACCAACAAAATTCGACAATGAGCCAATTCAAGAAATCTCAACATCACTTGATTCTATGGTTGAAGACATTCACAATATCTCCACCGCAATTGTCGAAAACAATGATCAAAACCTCTCCATCGAGGAGCACATTGAGGATGTATCTACACAATCTGATGATCAACTCACCATACATCAAGAGCCACTTTTTAGTGATCTCTTTCAAGGAGTGTTAGGGTTATTTGATCCTATTGACATAATGCATGATCTGTTGACCAATGATCATATTGAAAATGTCTCTACATCACCTTACGAGTTAGAGGACATATCTCAAGAATTTATTCCAAAGCATGATCAAAATCTTTCACTAAGGTCTAGCAATGGTCATTTCCAAAACATGTTGATCCCCTTTGACCGCATGGTTATAGATACTGAAAGAACCTTGAACCCGACACTTGAGAATATTGAGCCATTCCCCATGTCTCATAACGATGTCCAAAAACCCCTTGTAAGAAATCCATCCTTTGAAGCTACCCCATGTCAAGAACTTGATCCAAAGCATGTCGAAAGCAACTCTGAAATTAATCAAGATCAAGAATTTGTATCTTCAAGATACTACAATCATCTAATGGACACTCTCCTATCTATGCAAGACGATCACATCCACACAGCACTTACTCCTCCATCTACCCATGAGATGCTTTCTATGGATGGACACGTAGATGATCTTCAGCTAGAACAATATTGTGTTACACAAAAAGAGTAGATTCTTAACTCCTACAATCAAATGGAGTTGTCAACATCAGGATCAAATATGTCCCAAACTCGACAGGGACATCATGAATAAGATGACAAACATTATCCACTGCTGAAGAAAATCAAGAGAACAATATATCTTGTGAAGTTAGCGAGCAGCAAATTGAAAGAATGTCACCCACGGTGGTAATTCATCGAGAACACTTATTCGAACAAGAACTCTTAGAACAGAGAAATCAAAGCATGAAGGTACTACTACCACCATACCAAGTAACTTCATCCGCTAAATCCTCGACAATCTCCACAATTCTCCACAATCTTGCAAGGTCATTCTCTTTGAGAACTTGATCTTGTCCATTTATCATCTCTATATCCATAGCAATTTCATTATCTTAAGCTTATCAATCAAGGGTTGGCAAAGGGTCACTAGCACATGTGACACCAATCCAATATGAGATAGTTTGCATCATGTTTTCTTATGCTTTTGCTTTAGATCCTTTGTCATTTGTTTGCATTTTGAACATGATGTGTTATTTCATAAGGATGTTGAATATCTTAATTTGCTTAAGTTGAAATAATCACATTTTGCATATTTTATTGTTAGATTTCTAACCACATCTTTTGCAGATTTTGATGTCCACACACTATGTATTATATACATTGGATACAATATAGTTAAGATCGCCAAAAAATGGAAAATGTGTGATGAGCTTGTAAGATGGAAATGCTCAATTAAGCGCAATATAATGAACAATTTACAGAATCTGCTGAGCTTGCCTCCTCAACATGTAAGGCTCTAAGCATTTACATTAAATATGTAAAAGAAGTTTAGGTGTAGAGTCGGAATTGCATACTCCACAATTTCTACTCTATGTATTGCACTCAGTTGAATCACCACACAACAGCATGCTTAGGTGCCATTTTAACCTGTCTCCTCAGCCTTTTTCCCAGTAATACAAATGCCAAGCAACCACTTTTCCTGTCCGTGACCAATTTCTTGTAATTTTGTGGGCCCACCTCAACTTGGATGCCACTATGTTTGCAGTTGCACTCTTTAAGTTCAAACCATAAGTCCAGTTACAAAATCTGACTTCCCTAGCTTTTATCATTTTCCAAATGGCTCCCATATGCACCGGTTCTGATTCTATCAGATCTTTTTTCTATTAATCTTCGCCTTCTACCTGTGGAAGGCAATCAATTTTCATCAGTCTTAACACATTCATTCTTTCTGGCAGCTCTAGCTTTTCTACCACTTTTTTCTTACAGATTCTATACTATATGTCACTTTACTCGCAGCCAGATCTCTTGAAGCCTGAAGCAGCATCTTCTTTGCCATTTTAAAACAGCATCCTAGCCTTCTGAGTATTGTTTTGGAGATTTCTTCACCATATCTATTGTTTTCTTTCTATAGCATCCTTATTTCCTATTTATGTCCTATAATCTTCCCACATATTTATTTATTCTCTGCAGCTTCTTTATGCTATTTCTATTGCCTCCAATATCCTTTTTCAAATCCAACCACATATCACTCACTGCACACAATAGAAAGCTTCCTAGTTTTTTGTTGTTTCTTGCAAATATATATTTATTATTCCTAGCACAGAGTACATGAGGATAATATCACACATTATTTTCTTCTATCTAACTACACATAGGGTTAAAATATATCATACAGGGGCCTGAGTGAAGCAGGCTCCCAAGCAGATCCAGCCTTTCCCCTTGTCCAGCTACGAGTTTGGGTTGTTGTTTCTCTTTCTATTCTGTTTGGATTTCTGTTCTGCATGCACCACAGATTTTGGTTCTACGTTGATCATGGATTTCTGCAAGCTGAGGCATATCTTCTCTGAAAATCTGAAGGCCGTGTATACAAGGATGTGACCACAATTCTTCAGTCTCTACCACAAACGTGGAGGCATCCTCTGTTCCTGAACTCTGCCAGATTCTAATTTCTGCCCTTCAGTCTAGACAGCTTCTACTTTGAATCAAGGACATTCTCTTCACCTTCTCTTATCTTTTACACATTTTTATTTCATAGCCTACTTTTATTCTAGAACAGTTTCTTTTCAGTAAAGCAAAACTCAAGTACTAGATGAGACTCTTTTCAGCATTATTGCTTATCTTTTCCTTTCTCAAAGAATGTTATCTGAATTGTTACGTTGAATTAGGACAAACTAGATTAGGGCTAAAAGAAAACATAATATTTTCCACTCTTTCATCAAGTAACTTTGAAACTGAAAGCAGTTAAAAACTGCAAACATTATGGCTCGACTATATATAAAATTTGTGTATGTTCATGTGGTATGGTAGTAAATACAGTTAGCTCTCTTGGGAATGATCCAAGTATAAATTCAAAAAAAAATTATGAATATCAATGCAAATGATGTTTTTTCTATCCAGAAAATCATTTGTGACATATTAAAGAAGCGTCAATCTTATAATCCCGTTGATCCTAAAGGATCTCACATGGACATTATCTAAAACTATCATTTTGTTTCATTAAAATGTTCGTTATGTAAGAAACCCCAAAAAGATTCTGTGTAAAGTCAATTTGAATCTTATCATAAAAAATATTCCGTGTAAAGTGTCCCTTAGCTCACATCCAGTCTTAAGAAAGAGAGCTGCTTCTGTGCATCTATTGTCTACAATGACTTGTGCTTAAGCCCTCAATTCTTTTTAAGCTGACTAATTTATCTGAAAAAAAAAATTGTGGATTTTACCCATGTGTTTTTAACTTTTAAGTCATCACAAGACCTCCATGAGTAGTCATTTACTCTAATGACATTTTTTCATTTATGTCGTTAAATTTTATTTAAATCAAATTGTTCTACATACATTATCTAGCCGCCCTATGTCTGGTTTACCAATCAAACTTGGAATTATAAAGGTAAGGGAAAAGCTTGCCTTTCAGGTCACAGCCAAAGCAGATGCCAATAGGGACTGGGCTGCTATTCAAACTAAAACTTAGAATTACAAAGGTGGAAGAAAAAGTTGTCTTCTGGAACCTTGGATCATGGCCTAACCAGTCACCAATTCAACATATGATACCCCTTCTGGAGATTCTTTGCATTTACCTTATATGATTTTCAAATTTGTTATCTCTGAGTTTTGACCTCGTGACCAAACTTAGAAGAAAACAAAGCATTGCCAACCTTTGCTCAGAGTACCTAATCAGTAAGCAGCTAAGCTAAAGAAGTGGTGCAGGTACTCATCCTTTAACATCAATATAAGCTTTGCTGCAGTGCAGTAGTTGCTCTGACTAAACCACATAGAAGCTCTTGAAGCTTTTGTCCAACACCTAGTGTGAGATATCTCATCAATGTTTGGTGAAAAAGCATGGAGTAAATAGGCCAATTTACTAAAGCTTTGAAATTTATTATACATATATGGAACCAGCTGTGTTTTCTCCTCTTTAATTGCCAACATCTAGGATCTAACTTCTAGACCCCTCTTCGGAAGTTTGGATCTATAGATAGGTTATTCTCCTTAGGATCCAATGTTTTGGGTCTAACTTTTGAACCCCTCTTAAGAAATTTAGATATATTGACAGGTATGCATAATGCGGTTTCTTTCAAATAAAACCTAGTTACTTTGCAGTACAGACAAAACATGGTAGTAACAAAAACTTAACATCCCTCATACTTAACTTAGGCTATTTGTAAAATAGAATGAACTCAAGTGGCAAATCATCAGGGCTTTCAAAG
>VDFB02057293.1:0-50438 GCA_007258455.2 Sequoia sempervirens
TAATCCTGGGGGATAGCGCATCCCCTAGATTCAACACCATATTATCTTTCCAATATTTGGATAATTGAACCCCTCTTGACATATTCTTACTTTAGTGTGAGTTTGAATGTAAGTTCATACTCTCACTAAAGTGGGGGCTAAATGTAACATTGAAAATTGTCACCCTTGACAATTTCACACTAGGTTTTTCTCCCTCTATGTGATTGGACCTAATTATGCATTAATTGCCCATTTTTATAAACGTTCTTGGAAAATCAAATATGGGAAATCAAATTATGCATTTAATATTTTACCCCTGACACTTGTAGACCTCGATAAAGGTGGATCTAGTCTAGGATGCATTGTGCCCTAGACCACCTAATTTGGCCCCAAATTTGAATATTTTGTTGTTGATAATTTATTATTTTAATTTCCAATTCAAATATCAGCTATATCGGTATTTGATTTTTTGGGAAATTACAAGAGTTGCATATAAATATAATATATTTTCACCATTTTAATCTTAGCACTTCAATTGAGAAAATAAAGTATCCTAAAATTAGTCAAGGGTAGTCAAGAGTAGAATTATCAAGCATTTTAGCAGCATTATTACAACACTTTCATTAATCAAGCTCAAGTTTGCAAGTCATCAAGATGAAGGAAGAAATTATGTTCAAAGAGCTATTATGATCAATCACGTCGAATCATGAAGATGTATTGAGTTATCCTCTACATGTTAGTTGCAACAATTTATTGTGTATGTGAATTAACCTTTTGCACGTCTATCAAGCAATCAAGGCATCCATCAATCAGCTTGTGTGCGACATCTCTTCTTCAAGGGTTTTCACATCAAGGTAATATTATCATTTATCATTTGTCATTTTAGTCAATTATTTTTGTTTTATCCTTTGCCCAGCCTAGAGCATGCCCTCTTGATCATCATATATCGTTGCATGTGGAGGTAGAAATACCAACACAAGGTTTGACTTAGGCAAACCCCTATACAACACAACATTTCCCCTATTTTTATGTGTGCAGGTTAGATCTGAAGATTTCAATAGGTGACAGTCTGGGAAAACAGAGTGAAAACTACAACCTTTAGTCGGGAATTAGTAGATCTAGAAAATAACCAAGCCAATATGGGGTGCATTGCACCCTTTTCCTTGAAAATCAAACTCAAATTTACAATACAAGTTCTTCTCTATGTCTCAATCTTAGATCTGGATTCATTTTGTTACTTTTTTATTTTTGTTTGTTCGCTAAATTACATTTTTAGATCTAGGGTTGTACGTCAAATAGGCTTGTTAAGTCACACATCAAATTTATCATCCTCACAAAACATAAAAAAAAATTAAACACTAGGGGATTGGCTCTCCATTCTGGTAGCAATCTAATCATCAAACCCTCGTCAACTTATGTTTAATGTTTAGTCAAGTGAAAAGGAGATAATATTATTTATCGTAATTGGATCTAGGATCACTTTTCCAACTCAACACCACAAATAAGTTCTTTGGGTGCAAGAAGGCCATGGGCCTTGATCATTATACTTAATTTATTATTTGTATCTCTTGGATGTAATTGCAATGTATAATGTGAAGTGGGAGAATCTTAGGTTAGGTGATATTTATCATTTTTTATGTCTCCATATTTCTTAGAAAGTGTCCTAGGGGACATGTGAGAAATGTATTTAATTTTGGCATATACTGTAATTACATTTTCAAGAGGGAATTTAATGTTGGTGGAGGTTACACATCACTAGAGGAGAAAATACTCTCTCCTAGGTGTGCACATTGGGAATATGAAGAGTCTGCAGTGGGGAGCCAAGGTTGGAGGGGAATGGGTGTCCATTGTTGTGCCACTTGGAATTTGAACAGTCACAAGAGAATCTTGAATGCTAGAATTTGAAGGGGCTAAGGGTTAGGCACCCATATTGAATCCTTGTGCACATTAATTAATTTATTATCATGACTCTTGGTTTTCTAAGGATGGGGCATGGTTTTTTGCAAGTGGTTTGCACCTCTTGTTTTGGTTTATCATTTGTGCTTTTTCCTCCCATAAGTTCTATAAATTGGAGCCTTCATATGGTAGCTGCATCTTGTGTTATTTTGAGGTGTATGGAAGCATCTGGGTTATAGGAGAAAAACAAGTGTATTGTGGTGTATCTCTCTTTTGAAGATAAATAATATACTTTCCCTCTTTTCTTGTGTGGAGTTTTTCTCGAAAGGGTTTCTCCACGTAAATTTAGTGTCATATTTATTTGTTGATTTTTCTATAGTGATGAATGTAGGGTGATCTCACAATAGTGGTTTACACTTTTTAGGACATCCTGATTTTTGTTGAAATCAGATATTTTTAGAAAATATAATGATTTAAGCCTTGAAAAGTTCCATTTAAAGGATTCCAATTGAAGAGAGTTTGATCAAACCACCTTAGATCAAACCCCCTTGGATAGAACCCCACTAGTTTTAATCCATACCTATAACAGAGTCTCCTTTACACCTATCAAAATGTTGATAAAAAACCACTTTTGATTTAGCTTTTGGGGAGTCAAATGAATTCATTTAAAATTTATTTTTTGTAAGTATGTAGTCCTTATTATAAGCTTCCCAAAAAGTATAACTTTAAATATATTTAATTTGATTATTATATATTTATTAGCTATTTCTTGTGAATGTAAGTTTTTCAATAAAAATCAAGCTCTTTGTTCTACGCATGTGGAAAAATAGTATATTATCAAAAAAAATCTATGTACTTGATATTGATGTCTTTGATTCAACAAAAAAAATTAAATTTCAATATCTACAAAAAAAGTTGTGTTAGCAAGTAAGCGTATGTCTGAATTGTAACTGGTTTGACTTCAAAACTTAATTAAAAAAAAAATCAATAAAACACTATGAAACCAAATGCATGCACTAGATATCGTAGTTACAAATCCAAATTTGAAAAAAATTGAATTTTATTCTTCATAGAAAAATAGTTATGTGTTACCAAGTACACATCACTCTTTGAAAATGGTGTTTAGTATTAAAAACTAGTTATCAAAGGAGATGAAAAAAGAAATGCAATTTAATTCTAATATATATATATATATATATATATATATATATCGTAGTTACAAATCCAAATTTGAAAAAAAATGAATTTTATTCTTCATAGAAAAATAGTTATGTGTTACCAAGTACACATCACTCTTTGAAAATGGTGTTTAGTATTAAAAACTAGTTATCAAAGGAGATGAAAAAAGAAATGCAATTTAATTCTGAAAATTTATATATATATATATATATATATATATATATAGACAAAATGTCACAAATCACTAGTTTGCATCATCTCCAAATTCCTCATGGTTTAGCAGCTATAGGTGCCCGAAAGTGAAGATTTAGTTAAAAAAAAATCAGTTCAATGTCAAGTTTGGCCAAAAAGTGTAAACCACTATTGTGAGATCACCCTACATAATCACATACATTAAATCAGATTTGATAATCTTATTTTCAAATTTAAATACACATACATAAGTTATTATTGCAGCGTAGTTCTACCTTGTTTTCAATAGAATCTCCCTTCATTATTCATATAATAAGAACATATTGTATAGGTGTTATTGTATCACATCTTATGCTAGAATGGTGGACTACAAAAAATAAAAAATAAGATTTTAAAATCATGTTCTATAGGAGTAATAAATAATATATTTGTTAAGGTATCCTCTAGCTAATCATGTAGATCATTATGGAGCTATTAGGGAAGATGATATGTGTAGATTCTTCAACCAAATTAAAACAATATTTTTATAAGAATAAGTGAATGCTTGAAAAATTATCTCATGGATCCAAATTATTACAATTTTCCAAGGGTTTAGTTTTACCCCCTTTGTTGGGATTATGCATCTAAAGTGATAGTAAAATATTATCAAATTGTTATAATCACGACTCATATATTTGAGTGGGATCAAGTGATTGATGACATATTACATCACAAAATTTATGGCTTTTAAGAAAGAAACCTCAAGGAAGACCATTAGCATGTGTCACTCCTGTTTTAGTAAGGAAGGACATAGGATGATCTTATAGAATCTCGATGGACTCCTATCTCCACCTATTTCATAACCATTGTTATTGTAAATATTACATGAAATTGTATAATTATTAATTTATTTTAGTAGTTTTATAATCTTCGTATACTCCATATTGTGTTTTAATGATCATTTTCATATAAATTATAAATAAGTTTCAAATACTTTACTAAAAGTTGAAATAATTTTTTTAAAGCTAATAAATGATTTTTTTCATTACACTGAAGAGATGAAAAAGATCCACATGACATATAATGGATCCATGCAAAAAGAAATGCAAACCTCTTTGAATTATCATTAAGAGCACAATGAAGATATTCAAATTATGTAGTCATGACACACTACAAGAAGAAAATAAAGAGACAAAAGAGGCATCATGTTTTGCTAAACCTCTTCGCTAACTATAACTGCTACAATAGATGTGGAAAGTAATGCCTCAATTTTTGTAGCACTAGAAGATGACTATATTAATTTGTTTTACCACCATTTTTAGTGATGACAACTTGGATAAATTGTAGTTCCATGCATTTCACTTTATGATTATTGTAAATTAGTCTGTGTAATTACAAAAAACCTTTCACACTATTCATGATTTTATGTAATACTAATACATTTCACGTTACATCCCACATGATGTAACTACTAATACTTTTTATCGTTTTGACTATACTTTAAAATATAGATTGATCCTACTATAACAATTAAATAAATGTTTTACTGTTTTGACTATACTTAAATAAATAGATTGATCCTACTATAAAGATTAACTATCAACCGCACCTTGGTGTGCAATGGGTAGGCCAAAGAGGTGTGGGAGGTCATGTAGGGAAGAAGTTCTATTTTTTCATACATTTATACAATACATGAGGTCAATTGATAGGTCATTTAACAAATGATGTTGTTTTTGCAACAAAGATCTCAGTAGAGAAGTGATAGCTTCAAATCAACTATGTATCCACTTACACTGACTTCATATATTATTCAATATTTTAAATTTAATCTTCTATGTGCAATATATTTAAAATGAAAAATAAATAAATAATAAGTTTCAAATTATTTCAGCTCTAAAATTATTGTTTCATGTATCATAAATGTGGTAAGACTCTTAATTTTCCCACAGTTAATTTTATGAGAATAGCACCAGATACTGTTATATAGTCTCAAAGATACTTTTTAGTGTGGTTGCATATGAGAAGGAACCAATACACATCATTTTGATGTGCTCTTTTTTACATTAAAATATTTTTACTCAGTCATAGATAACAATGGTTTGAAATATGTCGATATTCTCTTTTTAATATTAAAATATATTTTTACTCAGTGATAGATAACAATGGTTTGAAATATGTGTATTGATGTGCTCTTTTTAATATTAAAATATTTTTACTCAGGGATAGATAACAATGGTTTGAAATATATGTGTATACTTGTGATTGTTAAATCGTTTTTTATTGAGACAAATAGAACCCCCAAAAAAAATTGCCATACTAATATACCTCAACCCTGTACATGGACTTGAACCAGTAACTTTGCATGAATTTTTAATTAAATAAAGATGTTTTCTTTTTGGTCAACTCCTCTAAACATTATAAATGTCTATCCATCTTAGAGAAGGACACCATTATAGCCCTCCTACTCAAATTGTATAACCCATCTCAGTACAAGTAGTTGGATGTTCATGGTAACCACCTTAATTTAAGCGTCCATTTTGTCTATGCTATTATCTATTTGTGTTTTCAAGAATTTTTTGTGCACTTTATCCTGACATTGTACACGAATCAACTTGTAGTCTCTGAGTTATCTTTGCAATTCAATTTCTTACTACAGGTGTGGCAGGATTATAGCTTCCAATACATTTAGTATTCTTGTTTGAAAAAGGCTTTCTCCTTTCAGCAAGATAAGTTGCAAGGCAAGTTTGAAGGTGTGGCTTTACTTTAAATCAACGGGCTGTTAGTTTTCTCATTTCCATCAAACTTTACCAAAAGGTAGATCTCACTGTGTGGATCAATCTGCTCAAACCCCATCTGCAACAAGTAATCAACTTCCATATAGCCTTTTTGGAGAGCCCTACAAAACATGATGAATTCACATGATTCAACCTCTATAACATTTCAAAAACCTTGTGATTTGTGAATAAATTGTGATGGGTTGTTGGCTTACTAATGGTGAGGAAAAACTAGAAATGAAACAAACATCTATAAAAAATAAAGGAAATCTAAACGTAAAAGCTATGACTTATTTATCTGACGTTAGAATGCCCTGATATTAATATGAAGTAACTACACAACCCAATCCACCTGCCCACTAAGTTCCATCAAAAACTTGTTCATTTCACCAATCAAAGTGCTCGTGAGCGTTGACCGAAAAAAAACATTTGCAAACAGGTAGAAACAAACCTGCAACAATCATAAACTGAGTGCCATCCACCAGAGATGACAATTAACCAATAAAATAGTTTCCTCAACTAGCTAAAATCATTGGCTTCCTGTTTTACTCCAAAATTTTGAAACTTGAAAGGTAAAATGGCATACAAGTGCTGAGGAAACCACAATGAGAATCTAAAATAGTTTGGAAACAAAAAAAAAAGTGGAAATGGCATCCACAACATCAAATGCAAACTTTCATTGTTAAGAAGGTTCATTCATTGGAGGTGACAATTAAGCTTTTAGTAAGCCAAACAAAACAATTATATCAAATGGATCTTAAAAGAGCTTTTCTTCACAGTAATTTAAATTTAAAAATATATGTGCAGTGACCCTCTAGTTTTATTGAGCCTGTCCAGCAACATCTCATTTGAAGTGTTAGATTCTGCGAGAAGTAAGAACTGAGCCAGGATCTGATGTCAGTCATAGATCACATGCAACTTCACTCAACAGATGATCGCAGATCAAAATAGCAGAACAAAGAGAAATCTGAAATGAGAGAAAATTAGAGACAAGACAAGAGAAATTGCAGAATACTCTCAATACTCCCACCAAGCAATCACCGAACTAGCCGAACTAGTGAAGGTGAGAGGAGAGTGCTCAATATATAGAAAAGTAAGGGAAAATACATCCAAGAGGTGCATTAACTCCTACTACCCATAAAAGGTGGAAGGTTTTACCTACTTGGGAAATGCCAAAACATGTGGCATAACCTCAAGTGAAGACAAAAAGGAGGTGGCATATAAAGCCAAAAGAAGGTGAGAAACCCAACTACCCCATAAACTACTTAGGTAAATACAAAATAGTGGTTATAAGAGGTGGAACAATAAGCCAAAAGAGAGTGTGTAACTCAACTACCCATGTGTGGGAGAGAGTGACACATGTAGTTGTTGTATTTTGCCACATGTCCTCATATTACCACATCTAATAAACCTAAGCAAGCTTAAATAATAATGTGTAGGAAAAATAAATACCCCCTAACATAAGGAAAATAAAAACCCTACACTAACACCCCCCTTAAGCGTAGCTTAGGTGGGTGAAAAGATGGGTCCCGACAAATGAGGCCATGTTAGGTACCCATGTACATAGAGATCCCCCCCAAAAGAAGAAGCCCCCCATAAGAGGAATAGCCCCCCCTAAATAGAGAGAGAAAATACCCCCCCCAAAGTAGAGAGAGTAGAATGAAGGACTAAGAAGCCCCTCTTGAAGTAGACACTTGTTGCACCCCTAGAAAAGCTCGCAAATGAAGGAACTTGCTCTATGTGAAGGGTTTGGTGAAGATGTCTGTAGTCTGCTCCGATGTAGAATAATACTTAAGATCAATGATGCATTCCTGAATCAGCTCTCGAATGTAGTGTATATGTATCGAGCAATGTTTTTTTTCCTCTGGTGATGAACTAGATTCCTTAAGATCTGTATTGCACTCTGGTTATCACAAAAGATGACTATAGGCTTTCTGAAGGGAATGCCAAACTCAGTGAGAATATTTTGAAGCCAAATAGCCTCAATGGTGGCACTAACTACCCCTCGATACTCAGCCTCTATAGATGAAAGAGAAATTGCAGGCTGCTTCTTGCTCGACCAACAAACTGGACTAGAACCAAGTGAGAAGCAATACACAGAAGTAGAATTGCGATCCTGAGAATCACCTGCCCAATCTGAATTTGTATGTCCCACCAAGTCAATATCCACGCCTGCTACATAGTGAATCCCATAACTATGAGTACCCTAAATATAGTGGAGGATCCACTTAGTTGCCTTCCAATGCAACTCATATGGCTCTTGCATGAATCTAGAGACCATGCCCACAACATATGAAATGTTGGGTCTCGTATGAGTCAAGTAGATGAGACTCCCAACAAGTTGTTGGTATAAAGTGCCATCAACCAAAGGTGAGGAACAGTTAGCCTCAAGTTGACCCCTGACAGAAATGGAGTCGATGTAGGATTACAATCAGCCATGCAAAATATGGAGAGCATATCAAGTGCATACTTGGTTATCCAAGAAATATGCCTGAAGACAATTGAGTGATCTTAATCCCCAAGAAGTAATGCAAAAGACCCAAGTTAGACATAAAAAATCTATCATGTAGAGTAGTTTTCACTGCCTTAATGGTGGACGAGTGACTCCCTGTGATCAATAGGTCATCAAAGAGAACCAAGAAAGTGAGAGTGTCATCCTACTACAAAACATATACGTTTGGATCATAATGGCATCGTTTGAACCCAACTGTCAGAAGGAAGGAGTCCATCTTGGCATACCAAGCTCGAGGAGCTTGTTTGAGGCCATAGAGAGACTTCTGAAGTTTGCACACAAGTGAAGGATCCTACACAAACCCTTGTGGCTACTCCATGTATATTTCCTCTTGAAGGTCACCATGAAGAAAGGAACTCTTCACATCCATCCGATGAACTTCCCAACGATGTGTTGTGGCTATAGCAAGGACAAGTCGGATGGAATTCATCTTAGCAACTAGTGTAAAAGTTTTAGAGTAGTCAATTTTGGGAACTTGAGAGAATCCTTTTGCTACCAAGTGAGCCTTGTGCTTCTCAACCGACCCATCTGCTGCAAATTTTTTCCGATAGATCCACTTGCATCAATCAATTTTTCTTCCCTTAGGAAGAGGGACTAGATCCCATGTGTGATTCATCTATAAGGAATTGAACTCTTTCTACATTGCAACAACCCACTTGAGAATACCAGAAGCTTCTCAAAAAGATTGTGGATCAAGAGTTGAAGCAACAAAGAGATGTGGAGCCTATTGAAACTATGATTGTGTTCTTCTTGTGTCTGATGGATCACCAACCCAATCAGGTATGTTGATTTCAATGTTTTTCAAGCCCAAAGAGGTGCCGAGGTTGGAGAATTTGGAGGAGAATCATCAACCTTTGAATGATGACTAGGAGAAGAATGTGAATCCTCATCATCACTATTGCCATCTCAAGTGGAGGATTAAGATCCTCTGAAGAACTGTCATCATGATGCACGAGCTCCAATCTGATAGTGGACAGAGAAGTGGTAAGAGAAGAATTGGAAGGGCTCTCCTCAAAATAAACACTCCTCTCAATGAACAACTCATGAGTGGTAGGATGGAGAAGCCTATAGCCTTTGACATCATCTAGATACCCAACAAATATGCAAGGATTTCTCTACAGATCCATAGCCTTGTGTTTCTCTGTTGGAATGTGGGCCCATGCAAGAGAGCCAAACACTCAAAAGTGCTTAACTGTGGGTTTTCGACTAGTCCAAGCTTGAAAAGGAGTTACCCCCTTCACAACTTTGTGAGGAACTCTATTCTGGATGTAACACGCACAGTTGATGGCCTTTTTCTAGTATTGAGGTGCCAAAGATTTGGAGTGAATCATACAATGAGCCATCTCTTTCAAGGATTTGTTCTTGTGTTCTGTGACACCATTCTGCGACACTATTTTGCTGAGGACTGTATGGAACTGTGTGCTGCATGTTGATTCCTTCTGAAGCACAAAACTGGAACTGTGTGCTGCATGTTGATTCCTTCTAAAGCACAAAACTGTTCAAACTGATTGTTAACATATTCACCCCCATTATATGTTTGTAGAATCTTGATGAACTTCCTAGATTATTTCTCTGCAAAAGCTTTGAAATCCAGAAAATGATCAAAGACCTTAGACTTTTGTTTGAGAAAATAGACCCATGTGTATCTAGAAAAGTCATCAATAAATGTCAAGACATATCTAGCCCTACTGAAAGATGGTTGTGGAAATGGTCTTGCCAAGTCACTGTGTACCAACTCCAATAGTTGTGTAGCCCTCCATGCTTTTCCTTTATCATATTTCTCCTCAGGATGCTTACCAAGAACATATCCTTAGCAAACACCATCAAAAAATTGAATAGAAGGAAACCTTGTAACCATATCCTGTTGATTGAGTTGTTGCAAGTAACGGTAGTTCAAGTGGCCAAACCGTTGATGCCACAAACAACTCACCTCATCTGCATGAGTGAGTAAGACTGTCGAAGGAGGGTCAAGAACAAATTGAGAAAACTGATATAGTCTGGATTGGTGATCTACTTTTCCCATAGCAATTGGGGACCCATTATGCATTTCATTGATTACCACTGTATCTCCAGAGTGAACTCAACTCGCTTTCCAGAACCAGTGTGAGTGATATGATAAACAGATAGGAGATTAGTTGAAAAAGATGGAACACAAAGAACACCCTTCAACCACATCAACAGACCCTCTCCCATGTACTTCAACAAGAGTGTCATCACCCATAAGTATGGTAGGCATAGAGCATGGCTCCAAAGAGGTAAAATTATGCTATGATGAGGCCATGTGGTGCGAAGCACCCGAGTCAATGATCAAAGACTTTGGTTGTGAAGCAACAACAACTAGGGCCTTTCCCTTTCCTTTCCCATTACTTTTATTCATGTCCTTAGAAGAACTTTCTGATGAACTTTATTTGACTGAATCAGGCACCTTGATATTGTTCTTTTCTAGAAGATGTGAAAGGTGGTCAATTTGTTTCTTTAAACATTTATGTTCATCATGGCTAGGCCTCTTACAATAAGAACACTTGACCTTCTCCTTCTTAGGTTCACCTTTTGATGAAGAGGTCTGATTATCTGCTTTTGAAGTAGTAGATTTCTGATCTTTCTTCTTATCTCCTTGGTTCTTTTGTTTCTTATCTTGCTTATTAGACCCTTTATGTTCTTTTGTGCCCTGATTAATAGCCAAGGCATGTGACTTAGAGGGTTTAATTGTACCCATTAGAACCAATTTGTCCTGCTCCCCAGTGAGTTTTGTAGCAAACTCATCTAGAGAAGACATTTTATATGTGGAACCTAGGGCACATTTTGTAGCATAGAATGTAGAAACAAATACAAAATAGTTAGGACCAAGCTTAGAAATAATACTCAAGATCAGTTTCTTATCATCCTTCTTGATTCTACACTGTTCCAATTGCAATCTAACAACTTTAAATTTTGTGAAGAAGTCCTATATGGTGTCAAAATTAGGACTTTACCCTATGAGTTCATTCTCCAATTGATTACCTCTTAAGTCATCCTACTTACCAAAGAGGTTTTCCAATGTTGTCCACACATCATTCAGTGTTTTAGCAAACTTAATATGAAAAAGTAGGTCTGGAGATACTGACATACACAAAGTACCAAAAGCTTCATCACATTTGTTAAACCATTTAATCTTTTCTGCATCATCTTGTGGTTCAATTTCAAGTCCCATTGTTACATGATGATATTCATGTCTTTTTAGATATATTACCAACTTAGATTTCCATTCAAAATAATTATATGGAGTTAAAATTGTAGCTATAGATGCATCCATGAGAGTAGAAAAGAAGATTGCAAAGAAGAATGAAAAGTGTGAAAAAAGAAGACACACAAGACACCCCCCTTTCCACTAGTATAAAAAATCACCCCCCAGATATTACAATGTTGGCACTTTATGATTAGTGCTTTTACAAGGCTTTTCCAGATTACAGGGCTTATAAGGCTCTTAATAGCCAAAATTACAATATTTGATACAAATTAATTTTCAAATAAAATCTGGAAAAATAACCTTGCAGCTATGTTTTACTCTTCAATATTTTTTCAACACTTTTTTGTTTTTGAAAAATGGATTACAAAAGTGAAAGATATGACTTATTGAAGATAAAAAAATGCAACAAATTCAACTTGCAATATCTAATTGAAAAAAAACATAATTTTTTTCTGAAACCTTCGTGGATGGAAAGTGCTCATTTCTAGCTTTCCGACAAGTACTCATTTGCGAAAATTTGACACCCGAGGCAGAAGTTAAGAAAAATTTGAATAAAACTACAAAATATGCCTGTGAAAAATGACTCACGCCCTTTTTTTTATTTAATTTATGCAAAAATTATCAACTTTTTGCAAAATGTAACGACTACCAAGATGGTTTTTTGATGTTGGGAATAAAACCCAAAAATCATTTTTCTTGAAAACGAGTCAAAGCTAGATTTCTGAAGCCAAAATGAAAACGGCTCCAGTAAAAAATTCAAGTTTTTAACTCTGATTTTTTTATTGTATCCTCCAACCTTTGATTTTGGTGAAATAAAAGTCAATTTTGACTTTCTTAAAACTTCTGGACTCTTTGGAAATGCTGAAAAAACCTCCAATATTACCAAAAAGTTGCAAATCACCCAGATCTTACAGGAACAGATATATGTAAACCAAATTAAATATATGCTTATTTTTCCTTTTAAACGTTTTGATTCTCCAGGTCATACGAGGATGCAGGAGAAGAACATACTTGGTTTTAAAGAAAAATATTAGCTTTCTATTAGTCTTAAATATCTCAAAAAATTAGAAAAACAATGAGCGATAACACAACTCTGATACCATGTTAGATTTTGCGAGAAGCGAGAACCGAGCTAGGATCTGATGTTGGTCGTAGATCACATGCAACTACACTCAACAAATGATTGAAGATCAAAATAGCAGAATGAAGAGAAATTTGAAATGAGAGAAAAATATAGACAAGACAAGAGAAATTGCAGAATACTCTCAATACTCCCACTGAGTGATCATAGAACTAGCCGAACTAGTGAAGGTGAGAGGAGAGTGCTCAATATATAGAAAAATAAGGGAAAATACATCCAAGAGGTGCATTAACTCCTACTACCCATAAAAGGTAGGAGGTTTTACCTACTTGGGAAATGCCAAAACATGTGGCATAACCTCCTCAAGTGAAGACAAAAAGGAGGTGGCACATAAAGCCAAAAGAAGGTGAGAAACCCAACTACCCCATAAACTACTTAGGTAAATACAAAATAGTGGTTATGAGAGGTGGCACAACAAGCCAAAAGAAAGTGTGTAACTCAACTACCCATGTGTGGGAGAGAGTGACACATGTAACTGTTGTATTTTGCTACATGTCCTCATCTTACCACATCTAATAAACCTAAGCAAGCTTAAATAATAATGTGTAGGAAAAATAAATACCCCCTAACATAAGGAAAATAAAAAACCTACACTAACATGAAGATCATATAAATCTTTATATGATCTTCACTCTTAAGCAAGCTCTTAGAGAAAGATTCATGATTCTATGTAACATCATATCATTGTAGCACTTCTAACTTCAACCTTTATATCCAACATACAAATTGTCATTTTGATTGTTGTCATGTATAATGCCACCCATACTAGTTTTATTCATACTACCAAACATAATTTGTGGATGTATTTTGATATGACAAACTTAGATATCTTGCATTATTTTCTTGAAAGGTAGATTTTGCAGTTGAGAGATAGGATTTTTCTCCCTAAACCCAAATGTGCTTTGGACCTACAAACGTATAAAATGCCACAAACAATATTCTTCTTTACCATCCAACAATTTGATGAAGATAGGATGCCCGATTGAATCACACACTTACCATTCACAATTAACTTTAAAATATAATCATCCCACAAAATAATACACAAAAAACATGCTTGCAATCAAAACTTGCAATACTCAATGAAAAAGTACATGTGAGGAGATCACCATGTGGAATTCTCCCACACTGGATAAGCTACCAAAATGGTTTATGACATTGATGTTACTTGTGAAACCTAACCATGCTAGCAAAATATAAACAAGAGGTGTAATACTGACATCACAGGGCTCTCTCTTGAGGTAGCTAACAATTGGCATCCAACTGCTGGTGACCTCATAATATCATTGGCTAGCGTAATTGTATATTGCACAGTATATCACTCACATGGGATTATGTCAACTCATCATGGCATGGCCTTGCATGACATTCATGAGAGGTGTCCACACCAAAATGTTGCATTCATGCATTGAACTTCAAAAACCAACTTTGTATACACGTATTACATGAGGAAAAAAATATTCTTCAGCTAAATTGATTATTGCACATATCATGTATACACTGAGTACATAGATACTTTTTTTCTTAAGGCATGAGAGACTTCTATGTTAATTATAAAATGAGCAGAGAAATGGAATAAAAACAGAAAATAAAGAACAAAATAAGAGACACAAATTTATAGTGGTTCGGCAATTGCCTACATCCACTTTCAAGCAGGGAATAACTCTATTAATCAATCACCATCATCTAGTACATGATCTGCCATACATTTATACAAAACTATTTGAATACGAAGAGATGGGAGAATACTAATGGATATGTGATCGTTGGGCTTCACATCCCAACATTCTATTCTTCAAAAAAATTTGGCAACATACAATATTTATAGTGAACTCATTGTGGGAAAACTACCCTCTAGATGCAAGAGTTCTAACCGTGTCTTGTATTAGAACCTGCGCGTTCATTCATATTGTTTAAGTGCCTTGTCTTCTAATCTCAATCCTTTCAAATGAATTAACATCAGTTGTAGTGTGCAGTCAAATGAACATGGGTTTGATATTATTCCCATTTCTTCATAATATAATCTACCCTTTATTTGTGTATGCATATTTACTCTACAAGGAACTTGTCATTGAAAACAACTGTAAACTCAAAACTGAAAGTATCATGCGATATGTAGCAACCGTTTATGGTGTACAGGAGGATGAGGAAAACTTAAAATATGATAACAGCGATATGTAGCAACCGTTTATGATGTACAGGAGGATGAGGAAAACTTAAAATATAATAACATCAAGAAACAGTATTTCTTGTCTCAGGAGTTGGACAGATGTGGAAAAAACATTACAAATATTATTAAATCAGGTCTAAGAATGGATCATTATAGTGTTTTGACAAATTGAAAAATGGTGTGTAAACATGTGTGAGACTGGTGCTTGGGAGAAAAATAAAGGTCCTAGGGAGAAAGACGAAAACCATCTGTCAAAAAATATACACAGCATAGTCCTCATATCAAACTCTGAGAAATAAGTTTATAAATATCCAATGATGCTTTGATGGATGTCCGTACCCTGTTCCAAAGCTCCCATTTCGGCACAGGCAGGGAGGATATTGGTGAAGGTTGTGGAATTTGGCTTTACGCCTGCCAATTGCATTTGCTAGGAAGTTTCTAAAGCCTTTTCAACAAATCCATTTTGTACACATCCTGCAATCATTGCAGTCCATGAGATGACACTTTTTCAGGTATTCTGTCAAACAGTTCACTTGCCTTGTTAATGCTTCCACTTTTTGCATGCATGTCTACTAGGACAGTTGCAACCATAATATCTGACAAAGTTCCTCTATACTTTATGCTTCGATGGATGTCCATACCCTGTTCCAAAGCTCCCATTTTGGCATGGGCAGGGAGGATGCTAGCAAAGGTTGTGGAATTTGGCTTTAAACCTGACAATTGCATTTGCTTGGAAATTTTTAAAGCCTTTTCATTTTGTGCATATCCTGCAATCATTGCAGTCCACGATACAACATCTGTTTGAGGCATCTTGTCAAACACTTAACGTGCCTTGTCTATGCTTCCACGTTTTGCATACATGTCTACCAGGGCAGTTGCAACTACATATGACAAAAATTCTCTATCCTTTATGCTTCGATGGATGTCCATACCCTGGTCCAAAGCCCCCATTTTTGCACAGGCAGGGAGAATGGTAAGAAAGGTTGTGGAGTCTGAGTCTCATGTCTTCTAGCGTGGAGAATCCAAGTAATGTAAGCAGATTCCGGTGAGAGACACCACTGATAAGCTCTATTTCTGTTACGAATTCCTTGGCGACCCTATTCGATTCGCTTGGAAACAACCTTTTCACAGCAATTTCTATCCCACTCTGCAGCCTTCCTTGTCACTTCACAAACAATTCACTTTGCTGTTAGATTTTAGCCAGGGTTTCATTACCAATAGAAGAGAAGAGGATTGTTGTGTACCTTAAAGACCTGGCCGAAACCCCTTTCGCCAATCCTGTTCTTGACATAAAAATTATCAGTTGCCTCCCTAAGATCTGCATAATACATTTGATGTTACAAGCCAAATACAGCTACTATACAAATGAATTGTATTGAGTGTGCTTGAAAGAGTTGTTTTTTTCCTTGACCCCAAAAATTTTAAAGAATTGCAGGAAAGCGATTGCCATCATAAACTAGTGAAGTAATTCTGGTTTCCATCAATTTACTCACTCTTTTATAAAATAAATATATTGCATGTGATCTGGTCAACAGTTAAATCTCCAAAAATGTAGATTTTTTTAATAACAGTTGTCTACCGTCCACGTTGGCAGATTCCAGCAAAGAGATATTATTTGAAAGGTGTTTTTTTGGTTGACCACAAATGAATTGTATTGTAGCCATGGAGCAGCAGCCTGTCATAACCAGAGGCCAGAGCGTCCAGAGCTTAGCAGAGAGGGGAATCCAAACAGTTCCACTACAATATGTTAGGCCAAGCCTGGAGCTCTTCAACAACTCTCCTCATACACAACATGCCCAGATTCCAGTCATTGACTTGCATGGCTTGACCGTCCAACCTCTCAACAAAGCCACCGTAACAGAAATTTCAAGCGCTGCAGAGGAGTGGGGTTTTTTCCAGATTGTTAATCATGGAATTCCGGAGACTCTTATTGCTCGCGTACAAGCTGTGGGCAAGGCCTTCTTTGAGCTTCCTATGGAAGAAAAGGAACTGTACAAAAATGAAGGGGGAAGAAATCATTTTGGCTATGGCACCAAAGCAGGGATTCCTGCGGATGCAAAATTAGACTGGAAAGATTACTATTATAATATCGTGTGGCCTGTTTCACAGAGAATCATGAGCAAGTGGCCCAAACAACCTTCTGATTTCACGTAGAGTATTGTTTGCTGTCACTTGAATCGTTGTTCATATGCATGCCTGTGTACAGGATTGTTCTGAGCCGCCTTGTGTATTGTTTTGCAGGGAAGTGATGGATGAATATGGCAGAGAGATTTGCAAATTGTGGAAAGTTCTGATGCAGGCGCTCTGTGGCGGCCTTGGGTTGGCTAATGAAAATGCTCTTGAGGAGGCGTTGGATGGAGAGAGGAAGGAGATCCATCTCAGTATAAACTACTACCCGCCCTGCCCTCAGCCAGAACAGGTGTTGGGCGTTTCACCTCACTCTGATGTGAATGCCCTCACAATTCTCCTTCACAACCAAACCCCAGGCCTGCAAGTTCGTAAGGGCGATGCATGGATTGATGTTCCCTGCGTTCCAGGCGCCCTTGTTGTAAATATTGGTGACCAAATCGAGGTCAAAGCTCTCATCTTACAGGCTATCTTAATGCTTTAGAATTTTAAGTCTGTTTCTTTTATTAGTTTAACGTCTCCTTAAGATCTTGTTATTGTTTTTGACTTGGAAAATATGGCAGATACTGAGCAATGGTAAATACAAGAGCGTTGAGCATAGGAGTTTTGTTCATAAAGACCGCGCAAGGATGTCATGGCCCATGTTCTGTACTCCGCCGTCTCGTGATGTAATCATCTCACCTCTCAAAGAATTGATAAACGATGAGAATCCTCCGCTGTATTCGGCATCGTCCTACGAAGAGTATCTGCATGAGTTTTTCACTAAAAGATTGATTGGCAAGGAGCATATCAATGAGCTCAAATGTTCATCTGCATAGGAATCGATTAAAGATCTTTAGGGAGTGTGTGTTTTCCCTTTCCTTCTTTCTCTCACTATTAAATAAAAAGATTGAAGAAATGATTTCTTAGCATATCCATGTTTTTCGAGTTAGGCTCGTGGCTGCTATAGCAGTATCAAGGCTACAATGCTTTGTAATTGAGCCTTTCATGTATCATCGTTGGAATATTTCTGAGTTAATGTCACCACTTTCTGGTAAATTTTTTCAGTATAATGATCAGTTCATATAGAAATAAGAGTTGTTAGTTTTTCCATGATCACGATGATATATGCTATTCTGGTTTCTATGGGATTTACTATTAGGGATTTTTTTATTTTTTTTTCTCTCTTTTGTTTCAGATGACTCTTGCCATTAGAAAATCTGGCTGAAGTATAAAATGTTATCTGTTACTATTTCCAAAAAGGCCTAAAACCCCTGTTAAAATTACCAATAGTTTTTAATACACCCAAAACTCCCAACACTTCTCTTTGACGGGTGTTTTGAAGTTGAGTGGAACTTGTCAGGGAGTTTTGAATCGTGTGGAACTGTTCAGGAGTTACCTTGGTTCCAAGAGCTCCCCACAACTTTGACATGCCAATTATATTTGTTACAACACCCTAGTAGACATCTCTGTAAAAGTTAAAATATCGACTAGGCACGTGAATTACATGCCCAAATGCCTTCAAATGAACACATCATGGTGGCAAAATGTTCAGAAATTGGGCATGTTCAGAAGGTGTTATAAATTTCTAAGAAAAAGTAATCTATAGGTGTGATACCAAATTCCATAATCCTTGCCAATATTCTCATGACCTGTGCTAAAGTGGAGTTCCAGTACAACACAGTGGAATGCATTTTGTTAGATGTTATAGTTGGGAATGCCCTTTGAATTTATATGGAAAATCTAGAAATATAGACCAGGAGTAGAATCAAATTCCACAAACTTTGATATCGTCCTTCATGCTCATGCCAAAATGAGAGTTCTGATAAAGGGTTTGGATGATCATCCAAAGATAAAAGATTAAACAGAGATATGATGTTTAAATGCTTGATAGACATGTCTACAAAATATGCAATAATAGGTAAGTGCGTAAACTATTCGATAGAACGCCTCTAAGAGAGGTCATCTTATGGAATACCATGATCGTAGGACATACATGACTCTAGATTTGTTGAAAGGGATTTAGAAAATTTCAATGTAAATACACTTAGCAGGTGTCAAACCAAATGTCACACCCTTTTCTATCTTCTTCCCTACCCATGCAAAATGAGAGCTTTTGGATAGGGTTCGGATAGTATAATAAAATGCCTATGGTCTCTTGGTGGTTATGATATGGTCTACACAAAAAATGGATCTATTGCTAATAGATCTCATTAAACAAAATCTTTCAAGAAGTATAAATATTTTGATTTTTTGTTATTGATGATCTAGATTTTAAGTAGGAGTTTGAATACGAAAATTTGAAGTTTCTTTTACAAAAGAGCTACAAAATAGTGATGTTAGATTTTAAAAAATGTTATTGTTTAAGAAAGATGCAAATGAAAATATTTCAATTTTAATTGTAAGAAAAGGAATCCATATATGTATGAAGGTATGCATCTATATAGAAAATGGAACTTCAAATATAGGTATTGGCAAAACAACAAGAACACAATGTATATCATGGAAGATACATAAGAATTTGTGAAGACACACTATCTTAGACCTAGAGATTTTGTCTTACTCTACAAAAATAAATTTAGCAATAAATATAACTAGAGCCAAGGAAAATTTGAGTCAATTGATACCTTAAAATTTAATTAATAAGAGTGGTGTTCATGAATATTCTACTTTGATAAAGATAATGAGGTATAACATATTTGAAGCATTTGTGTTGTCCAAGGAAACCAATGAAAATCTCAAATGAAGAAATAGATAGCATTGAGGATCATAATACTGATTGACCCACAATTTCTTAAAATCTCAATAGATGTAATCAATATCAAGCACACCCAACACATTCCTTCTAGAAGGATATGATGCACAGGTTGAAGAACATGAGACATAGTTATTTGATGGCCAAAAGCAAAGGATATCCATCATAAGGGCCACAATTAAAATTCAAGAAAAATTTACTTCTTAATGAACCACAAGTGCCCTTGGTGGTTGAATATGAACACGTAACTCAAAAATCTTACATGTTGAGAAGATGACATTCCATATTGACGATGCTATAGAATTTTCAAGTTATGACACAAGGAAAATTATAAAACCCTCTACTATTGGAGTACTTGGATGAAAGAGAAAACTCCTCTCAAATATCGCTAGAAGTTGTGTAGTCATAGATTAATTTTACAACAAATCTAAAATTGAGATCAAATAATCTGAAAAATAGAACTTAAAAGTGAAGAAGTAAATTTTGTTTAACTAGAAATTAGTACATATCCAAATCATGCAAACTATCAACATCATTCCATGAAAATAATTAACTCATCAAATATGAAAAAGGACTCATCTTTTTGTTATAAAATCAATTTTTTTAATGTTCATAAAACATTTCTTTTATTGAGTTGAAGATACACACTTATTAAAGGACTTTGTAATGTTGTCTCATATACTTCAAAGCTCTAAAAAGGTAGTTGTGAGTCAATTAAATGTTGGTTATAGGATAGGGAATTATAAATATAATTGTTTCAAATGTAAAAATAGTTTTTTTTTTTAGGGTTCCTAATTATCTTTGGGGTTCTTTTATGGTTCTTTCCATTTTGAGTTTTCTAGAAAACTAGAGGATTCTCATGTATTTTATAGGAAAGAAAGAGTTGTAGAGCTCTTTTATTTTATTTAAATAAAGAATGATAAGGCTATTTATAGAGCTAGTATGTGGTTTCTTTGTGTTTTTTTCCATTCATACATTTTAATTTGGGTAAGTGCAAGAAATTGAGTCCACAAAATGGTCAACATATGGAAGTGTTTTTTTTTTTTTAATTTTTTTTTTAGAATTTGTCATAATTAGACTGAAAATTTTAAGCACTTACACATTGAATCTTAAAATATTCTAGTAATATAAAATATAGTATTTTGAGTATAGTTTTCAAATATGTAATTCATTCTAATACCTAGATGATAAAAATTAATTTTTAATAGACATGTATAAATTCCACTTTTAAAAGTCACTTTTTTAGGACCATACCATGCACATGTACAGGCACCATAATTTGACCTAAATAAAATGATTTTTTTAATTTTTTTTGGAGAAAGATGTGTAACAAATTGAATATTGATGAAGATATTTTTTATAATTTTTTTCCAAATATATATTTTAAATTTATTTTTATTGGCCCTAATTCTTGTTTTTGAAAACCATCATGTACGAACATCATAATTTGACCTAAACTTTTTTTTTTTGAATTTTTTTCATTGTGCAAATAAATGTTTGTAGATTGATGTCATATAATTTTTTACAAGAAAATTAACAAATTAAAAGTTATTAACAATTATGAAAACTTGACATTTCACGTTTATGGACCAGTTTCCTTAGAAATTAATTATAAATAGAAAAATAATCTTGAAATGAAGAAAAATAGGGGTGTAATGATAGGGGGGTTCACCACAATGATAAAAACTACATATGGATGGACCTATTTTCCTTTATTTCATTGGGAAATGAGATCCACACAAAGAATTGACTTACAACCCTTAGGTGAGTCAACTCAATGAGAGAATCTACTATTTTTTTATGATTGAGGACAGGGGTATCAGCTTGAACAACACTTTTGGGAGAAAAACTAAAAATAGTAAATCAACTCAATTTTTCTAATTCAAACTTGAAACATCAATTTAAAGCATAATACAAACAAAAACAACAAAGTTTCAGTAGATCTAGAAATGGCAAAGTGATGTGTACCTATCACCAAAAAGCAGTTTCAGGAGGCTAACTAAGACTCATTCACCCATAGGCGAATGGGTCTTTGTGCAGAGGTTTCAACCAGCTTTCGGTAGCCTCTGATGTCAATCTATAGCTTTGGTTTGATCTGGGTTTCAGTGTCAGAAATTTAGAAATAAGATCTATAGGTGAGATTTCATGGTTTGATGACAATTTTGACAACTTTTACAACTGTTCCAATCTTTCTCTCCAAGCTCAATCTTCAATCCTTCTTCAACCTAAGATCTACAACACAAACACAAGAGAGAAAAATTGTTTGTTTTTGGTGAATGGGGGTTTGCCTTGGTCAAACCCCATTTGGGTAATTAAACCTTGAATTAAAATAATGAAATATGGAAAGGAATGATGAATGAACAATGTTATGTTGCAACTCACCAAACCCTTGAGTAAACCTTTGGAAGTCTGAAATGTTGATCTTGATCTTGCCCGAAGTGACTCCAATGGATGTGGATCTTGATACTTCAAATATGATTTGAATGCTTGACTTGATCTTTGAAACCTACATCACAATGTTAGCTCCAAAAACATGCATGATTGCAAGAGACTTTGACATGATGCTTGAGATCTTGATTGCTGCAATAAATCACTGATAAATCTTCTCTTCAATTCCTTTGATCATAATTTTTCTATTGTAAACTTGAATTATGCTCTCATGAATTTTCTTAGACTTGATTTGATAAAAAAACCTTGTATTTATAGGTATGTATCCTTAATTTCCTGAAAATTAAACATTACAAGCCGACATTAAATTTGAATTTGGGGACATTAAAATACCACCAAAAACATATTTTAAATTTAGGTTCAAATAATATTAATCCATTAAATTCATCCTTTTGAAATAATATTAATTTTTGGACTTGAATTAAATCAATTAAAATAATTAAGTCACTTTACCAAAAATTTGGGGACATTATAGTCCTCCCTTCCTAGAAATTGCTTGTCCTAAGCAATCGATACCTACATACCCAAAACCAACTTCCAAGATCCCATATCAATCTCAGAAATCTGCAAACTCTATTATCTAAAATACTATACTACAAGAGATCTGCAAATAACATCACCTTGTCTCTCCTGGAAAGTAGTATAATGATTCTCAACATGTAATCAAAAAACTCATCATCACATACCTTAGCCTTCATAGAAGACCACTACGCTACTCTGATTACCAAGTTCCCTGAATCCTCATAAGGATGATGACTTGTGATTGCAAGTGAAAATATCATGCAACATGTAGAATCATTTACCTCATCATGCCCAAAAAAAGCCTCCATCCTCTTTGTTGATGCTATCCTTGGAGCACCCTCTACTAAAGTTCTCAATACAATCTTCTTCCCATTTGATGTGAATTCTGGATGCATAATTGAACTTGATGCATCTTTTGAATCTGATAATGAAAGTTGATCAACTGGTGTGATTCCATATTGGTTTAATGCATTAATGACATGTATATCTTTGATCAAGTTGCTCAATTTCCTATTCCTCTCAAAACATTAGAGGGCAACATGTTGAGCTCTACCCTCGTGGGAGCCACATTTATCCCACATGTTGTATTTGACTAAATCAGAGCAGTAACAAGACTTGTCCTAAATCTGCACATGAAGCAAACAAGTTAGAAAATAAATGCATATTTTGGATGTGTTTGATGACTTCATTGTTTTCCAGGACATTGAAGGTTTGCATGCTTGTTCAATGCATTTAGAGATTAGTTTATACATGCATAGGTGAATGTTCATGTAAGGTTTGAGATCTTTCATTGCTTAGAGCATTGCTCTAACGTCATTGTTATTGCCAGATGCAGGAGCTAGGAGCACTATGGAGCTAAGAAAGACACAAGTAGCTTGGGGCAGCAACATGGCAAGATGACACATTCAAAACCAATCATTCTCAGGCAATGACTAGTCTTTCTCCTTATATGCACATTTGTATTTATTCACTTATTCATGTATATGCTCTTCTTTATTTTCATTGAATAAGTTAGTCCCTTGGCTTGTGAGGGACATGTACACTTTCATGATTATCAATAAAGATTACATTTGTAACACATATGGTTCTCTTTTCTCATTTGTTGTAATTGCAACATTAGAATAAAAATGTAATCTGTTTCATTTGACAATCTCTTTCATGCATATTGATGACCTAGCAGACTATGGTTTATCTTTTAAATGTTTAAACAAACAACACAAAAAGAACAACAGTAAGTTACCTGATTCCAACTGAAAGCTAAAAATCAGGTAACAATACCATGATCTATATGTCTTGTGTCAGCATCATTGTGTGGTTGATTTTCATGATCATTATCTGAGCTCATGTCAACCTCCTCATCAGTATTAGAATAGACCTCTATGTAATGCACCTTGCCTTTTCCAAGGCACCTATGACTTGATTCCCTCGATTCCTTGCAAGTAGAACACAACTTCTTTCTACGCAACTCATTCCTTGTTTAAAAATCCATCATAGGTTGCATAGGCTTGGATTGATTTGGTGTTCCCCCACCTGACTTGTGTTCTGATTTATTATCCTTTAAATTATTCTTTGGTGTTGAGATGTAGAAGATGATGTATCAAGATCTAGTGCCAACCTGATAGCATCATGAAGAGTGCTAGGCTCAAGTTCCTTGACTAGCCCTCTCATCCTGTCATTTAATCTTGTAATAAACAACAAATTACCACCCTCTTTTTAGTCATACTAGGAACCATAACAACAATCCTTTGGAACTCATTGACATATGTCTCTACATACCCACTTTTTTTTAGTTGTGCTAGCTCTCTATAATATAGCTCTGCATCCTTCCTGTCAAATCATGCAACCAATCTATTACTAAACTCAACATAAGAATGAATCAAACCATGGTTTTGAGTGACCAAACCATGATGCCACCAATCGTATGGAATTCCCTCAAGATGCATAGTATAAAATTTGATTGCTTATCCTCCTCCTTCATACTTGCCTAAGTGTTAGGAAGATTTCCAACTTGTGTATCCATGCTCTAACACTAGTCTTCCCACTACCATCGAATGTAGGAAGCGTGAGTTTGCTTGTAGCTTGATTTAGGTCCTTATTGTGCTACCTTGGCGTTCTCTCCTGTCTTACCCTTCTACTATCTCTTCACTGTCCAATGTATTGAGGAAAGGGTAATAGGTCCTTAACATGTTGGGGTAGTGTTTCCCACTCATCATGCATTGTCATAACATTATGCGTGAAGGATGCAACTTCATCTACTTCATCAATCTCCTCTTCTGGATCATTCCTTGGTAAAAAGGTAGGTTGCAAGGGTTTATTGGTGGTACATGTAGGTGTCCTTTGTGCCCTTGAAGTCCCAACTACACTTTCATTATCTTCATGCTCACGGTTTTTACTTCTAGGAATGTTCATCTATTGTAAGGTTGTTGTAATTTGTTGTAAAACATTAGCCACATGTTGCTTCCCTGTTGCAATACCTCTCAGGATTGCTCTTGCTTCTTTGTCATCATCATTAGCTTCATGCCTTGGTAGACTACTAACCTCTTCTATCACCCATCGTGTCTTGTTGTGGACCTACAATTGGATTCTCTTGCTGATCTAATCTTCTACGAGTATAGTATCTGTGTGGACCAACTTCGTGCGTCTGCATATGATAACTCTAAACCCTCAGGCTGGCAGGATCAAAGCTCTAATACCACTATAAGAAGCCTTTTCAGATGGAGTGAAGCTTTTTGATTGTTTTCAGTTTGATAGATACTAGATATTTTATCAAACTAAAGCTCAACAACATACATACATTGATTGATACAATCAAGTACAAGCATGGACAATACTGGAAATGAGTTCTATGATAATTCTGGCTTCATACAATTTTGATTTTACAATAATTGTTCAGAAATTAATAACAGCTCAATGCATGCTCAAAAATTGTCTCAGGGACACAATAACAATGAGTAACAGAGATATGGATATGGGAGTGGTGACCATATTCAAATCATAATAACTACTGAAAGATTACAATCCTTTTTCTGAGTTAAATTGTAGAGCTAACATTCAAACTCAGACTCAGAAATATTTGGCAACTTACAATACATTTCCAGCAATCTGAGATTAGATAAATGAGAGTGTAATAAAGGAAACCAAACCCTGTATTAATCCACCATGACTGAGAAACTATTGACAACAACTATCTAAGAAAACACAAACACTCAAAATATTGCCACACCTTGTATTCTGGGTCCAAGATGACTCTCATAAGAGCATCGATACCCTCAAGAGAGTCATGCAGAAGTTCTAGCAAGCAGTGCTATCAGTTCTATAGCCATGTATGTTCAGAATTGATATTCACACCTTCATTAAACCTTGTATGTTGTCTCAATCTTCACGTTTTTGCTATTGATGTCCAAACACCTCTATACAGACATTCACGTGGCTTGGCATGATCTTATATTTAGTGCCTTAATCTATTGAAGCCAAACGTTCTCCCTATTGCCACAAACTCTCCTTCATATGAGTGGCTACCCTGTTTTTCTTATTTGAAATAATAATCAACTTCCCAATTTGAGTGCTTATAATCTTATATTGCTCAAGTCCTGATTCACCTTTACATCGCTGGGAATAAACAATAGCTGGCACTGGCCTATAAATACTCCTGTGAACATGTATCCACGTAGGCCCCCTATAGACTCTTTATAAATTTTGGTAGATTGTTAATAAGCAAGAAGCTCCCAATTTCTTTATTTTTGGTGGATAAGATGAAGGTATCGGGTCCCTGAAGCAAGCCTACCATGATTTCTACCAGGAGATAACAATTTGTCTCTTCTTCTTTTTAATTTGTCTCCTTCAATTGGCCCGATTTGTCTTATTTAGTTGGTGACTCACCTTTGAGTGGTCTCTTAAATGTCTTGGTTACCACGTAAGCATTAGGCAGTGATTCTTAACTAAGGCAATGATTCCTTAATGAATCACGATTCCCTCAAGTGCTATGATAGCTCTTTTGAAGGCCCACAATTTGTCCGTATTTGAAATTTATCTTTTGTTTGCAGATCAGAAACCCGACTTTGCCAAAAACCTTCGTTTTGATGGTCTTATTCTAATGTTAAATTTAATTTGTCTTTTAGCGCTAGCCTTTGTTTAACTAAGAATTATGCCATGATAACAAATCTAGAAAATAATACTCTATTTGTCTTCAACAAGATATATTGATATATTCTCAACAAACCCAAAAATAACAAAACATCAAAATATCAATTACACTTGATTTATTGCATAAACCTGGAAATTTCATCTTCAAAGAAGACTCACAAAATTTCCCCAAATCGCTCTCTTCAGCAAATATTCTTGAAGCTCCAAATTTGAAACAGTTAAGCCCAATGCGAACTCCATCGTGAATCCACTCCTAAAAAGAGTTAGGTTTTTGTCCAACCCTTTTCCAATTTGCTGAAGGTGTTCATCCTCAGAGATTTAGTTAAATATGAGATTCAAGCCTTTGCAATATGCATAAGAAATATCAACTCAATAATGGATGCCCAAATGCCTTGCACTCAACTCCTTTTAAAAGCTCAAATGAATCTTCTAGAAGAAGCCAACTTGTAACTAACTCCAGCTTCTAGAAGAATACTTTATTTAGTAAAGTGACTTTATAATATAAAATAACTTTATAATATTTAATAAAGTGACCTTTTTAATATTTTATTATTTCCACTTTATTTTAATTAAAACAATCAATTAAAGTCATCCTTTTGAAATGATATTATTTTTTGGACAACTTAAGTCAATTAAATTAATTAAGTCACTTTACCAAAAATTTGGGGACATTGCAGGGGATAATCACATGAAATCTAATGGTACAAGATAGTCTCATAGGAGAAGCAAAAAAAATAGTACAATGGTATAAGAGGAGCATGCATAGTTTATTATTAAAGGATAGTTTAGAGTGATAGTGCCCTTTTAATGATCATATTCATAGAGGATAGTCCTTCTTCAAAGGGATAGAACAAGGGCATATATTTCTAAATGATAAGTGGACAGTACCTTGTCAATGGAGTAGATAGAATTGAAGATAATTGATAGAAGATGACAATATGAAGTCAAGAAAGCAAGAGAGCAGCCCTCTATGATGTCAAGCACTTCAAAGGTATAAATGAAAGTCTACAACCATAATATATGAATGCAATAACATAGTCATCATGATAAGTATACTTTTACATAGGACAAGGGTAGTAATCCTCTATGATGTCAAGCACTTCAAAGGTATAAATGGAAGTCTATAGTCATAATGTATGAATGCAATAACATAGTCATCATGATATTTGTATACTTTTACATAGGACAAGGGTAGTAATAAGATCAATATCCCGAGCAACATTTATGAGCCCAACAATGAGTAGAGAGATGGTATGCTACAAGCTAGTGATGATAGTTAGGAGGATAAGAGTGAAATGGTATGCTACAAGCTAATGATGCCACTAGCCTATATTTTTGGAGATCAACAACATGGACAAATGAAATTCATAGATTATGAAGTGCATAACAACCTAAAATCAAATTAATTAAAAAGTACAAAGCATACTTACAAACTATCTAGAATCTTCAAGTGATTAAACATTATTCAATTACGAAATATAATTTTTTTATTTTAAAATTATAAATAGTTTGTATTACCTGAGTGAAACTTCGATCACTACTATATTTGACTACAAATTCTGACGAATTTTTGGTGACATATCAACAAAATATTGTCGAATTACCGATGAAACACTGATTTAAATTTCATCGCTGATCGTTTTAACGACCAATTTTTATACATGGAAACTACGACCCAACATCGTCAGTCAGCGCCACATAAAAATGTTGGCAGTGTCCGTCGCAAAATCAACATAACTTTGTCCATCTATACATCGAAAAAATGACCCAACATCGTCGGTTAGTGCCACGAAAAATGTTGGTGGTGTTCATCGCAAAATCAACGTAACTTCATCCATCTACCAACGCAAAAAATCACAAAACATTGTAGAACACCTATTTGAAATCATCGACAAAACACCAAACGTTCGTCCATTTTCTGATGAGGTGGAGAAAATTGTCGTTGCCATTATGACAAAAACTACGTCGCGTGTATTACATAACAACCTTTCCGCAATTTTTTGTGGTTCGTCAAGCTATGTTTGTCGAAATTGCGAAGAAAACCCTGTAGTTTTTTTTTTAAAAAATATTCGTTCAAACATCTTCCCTCCCTAACATGGTTATATGAAGCCTTTTTGCCCCTGAAAGTAATTGAATCTTCAGTTTTGAGGCATGATGTAAGACTATCGCAAGCTGAGGCAAGCTTTGTGTTAGTTGTCTGTTCCAGGATCTCTGCCGCCAAACCAAGAATGTTCAAGGTAATAAGTAGTCATTTAATGCCACACAAGGGTGTTTGAGTGGAAAAGCTGGCTAGGCACATATTGTACTGGAAATTGCTTTGGAAAAGGTGGAAATGATACTCTCAAGAGATTGAGATCAAACGGATGCAAGAACATGCTACACCTGGTTTCTTCATACGGTCCTTCGTTGAGGTGAAGCGTCATGGTTGAGAAAGGTACAAAGGTATTAATCATGGTAGCTGGTTATCGGAGTTGATGCGAATGTTTTTTCCTATTTATGGAGCTCCTCATGGCTTCTTCCGCACTCAAAATCCAAATGGAGACCCCCATTAAGCTCAAAAACACAAAGCCAAAAGCGGCCTTCACAGGGTTCATATCGGACCAGAGGCTAAAAAATATTTTCCTGAACAGGGATATTTTGTGTTTGGAGGTGGTGCGAATGGTGCTTGGTCGGAGGTTCTATTTCTCAAGCAACAAAATGAAGGAGAATTCTAACATTTGAACCTCTTGCTTCCTCGCCTCACTGCTAGAATTAAACATCTCAAAAGTGAGATGCTTGGTCCTATTGAGAATGGTGTTTGTGGCGTTAGTGCTGGAAGATGACGTGAACGTGGTGGCAATTGCCAGGCTGGGAATTGGGATTCCATTCCCAAATGATATGGTCAGGATGTTCCAGTAGGGTGTAGAGGTGGAATGGAAACCTTTCATCATGGACGTAACAAGAGAACAATTGGAGCGACACCGTCACTAGGCCATAATTGGAGCAAAATTCCTATGTAAGTGCTTGGATGTGGTTGAGGTGTTGGGTTTGCATTGGCTCAAGGACTTTGCAGACCTGGTTGAAACTACAAAATTTTATGATGAAAATGAATGAAATTGTGTGAAGGGCATGTAAGTTTTTTGGAAAGTTTTTTGTAAACGACATGAATGTCCAGGTGGTCTAACGATAGTTCGATGCAAATTTTGTTTTTTGTGGTCTCCCAAAGGCTAGCTTGGCCCAGAATCATGAATATCTATTGTATTTTATTTTCATAATCAATATATGTAGCTAGTCTGTGTTTTACCGAAAAAAAGAAAGTGTTTGATAGAGGCTTCAACATGATGTTCAAGTTATTTGAGTAAATGATGATTGGATTGTTGTTAATTAGCCTTGTAAAGTAAGTTGCTAAGATGAGTGGATTGGTACTTGTAGAGAGTATGGACTGATTACAGTGATTCAAATATGGTTATTGATTGTTACAGACATTTTGATGGTGGATAAGTTGAATTGGAATTTGATAAAGGGTTTGAAATACTAATTTGGTGTTTGTGATGTTTGATAGCCTTATGGTTTCAAGAGGAATTGATGGATTTTTGGTGAATGAAAGTGAATTATTGAAGTTTTGTGTATTTGATGTTCTCTTGATTTTTTTTGAGACTGAAGTTCCTTGATGATTGAGTGTTTTGCTATGATACTCTTCTTCAATGTCTTCTCTCATAGTGGAATAAAGTAAAATATGTTCTTAACATTTTACAGGAAAAAGTTAGTGTAAAGACAACATACAAGTATGTTGATGTCATCATTGAATTGCACACCAAGCTCATGAATCAAAACAAGTATTGTTCCCGCAACGTATGAAGCCCACTTGATTACAATTGAGTTCAAATAGAAATTAAATCCACAACTAATGATTTCCAAACAGCACAATTGAGTTCAAATAGAAATAATACCAGTTGTGTTACAGAGCTCTCTCTTAGACCCCTCATACCCAGACCTAGTTCAAACCACCTACCAGTCTCAAGCCAATTCTTGTGCTGAAATGGCTAGGCTCTTCTCTTTTGTTTTTCTGCTACATGAGTACATCCCAAGTTTGTCTAATCCAAACTTGTATATCCCCAGATGCGGGATCCATCTGTGGATAGCTTCCCCTGCAAAAGTTGTCATCCAAGGTAACATATGAGATGTGTTAAAAAGTAAAATAAGTACAAAGGGTAACATATTGAAGCAAAGATAACTAATGAAAATCACATAAGCTTAAAAGTGCAACATAATGAAATATTGAAAAGTGCATTACCTTATTGAGCTTCTCTTTGTTTCGAGAATAATTTAATATTCTCTACTTAACAGGGCCAACCAAGTGATGGTGGAAGCTCATTTGGCCCTCCCCCCCCTCACATCACTCTCAATTCCCCATACCCAAGCATATAACATTAATCATTCATTCATCCATTAATAACATATAACATTCATTAATTCATCCATTAATAACATATAACATTCATTCATTAACATCATTCATTCTTTCAGTTTTTACATATTATCAAAAATATGGTTGTCATAATATGATTACAATCACTTTTTTTGTTGTTTCTTTTTTGCAGCTAAAAAAAGAAGTGGAGTATTGTTTTCTAAATCATTTGTCCCCCCTTCAGTTGTTCTTCCCTCTGCTCATGATCTTAATGTATTCCTAGTCGTATACTCACGACGTGGAGGCCGCTGCAAGGGGGGGTCTGCTGCAATAACAAAGAAATGTTAAATTGATATGTTTTCTTATTATTGTTACAAGTATTTCATTAATTAAAAGAACATTAGAGTGGTGCTCTTTACCTAATGGGGCCACATCATGTTCCTGATCTTGTCTTATAGCCTCATGCTCAACATGCTGAACACCCTCTAAATCCTTTGGAGTTGAAACACGAATGGTTGCATTAATTAATACACCAATTGCAATTAAATATGTTTAAAAGAACATTAGAGTGGTCCTCTTTACCTGATCGGGCCATATCATGTTCCTGATCATGCTCAACATGTTGATCACGCTCTACATGCTCTAAAGTTGAAACACGAAAGGTAACATTAATTAATACACCAATTGCAATTAAAGATGTTTAATTGTATTAATCCATACTACGTTTTGTATAGCACATGAATACATCCAGTACCGGGATGCACACCATGACCTTCATTTGCAAGTTGTGCTCCACCCTCACCAAGCCGCATTCCAATGTCATGTGCAGTATTATCATTGCTTGCCTATTTAAAAAAAATAGGCACATAATTACTTTATGGTGGAAATTAATATTGAATAGATTGCACAAGTATTCAATTTTAAATAAACTTCATTGAGTTTATTTACCTGCATGTCGGATGCAGTGGAAGCTTGTGTTTACCCAGTCAAGAGTCTTAGGTGTTCAACCACGGCTCCATAGCCTTGATGGAAGGCAATCTTTAGGTCCTCTTCTATGGGCACTCTGTTGAATTCAGAGCCCTGCATTTTTGCATAAGATCATGAATTTTGCTTCTATGGTGTGATAAAACCAAAATTGTTTGCAATTTATTATTTGGATGCAATATTTCATTTATTCATACTTACAATTCGTGTGGCTAATTTCATATAACCACCAGAACCAAGTTTGTGTTGCCCGTGTTTTTCTAGTCTTGCCAAGTTGTTTCCTTCGATGTGTTGGGAAACCTATGAAAAGTTTGAAATACATTAGATTATGTAAAAAGAAAGAGTAATCAGTATATAATTACATTCTTGATAGTATCACATACCTTCCTTGGCCTGGTGGTGTCTTTCATTTTTTCTTTTCAACCTTATCCTTTCCATCCGACACCAGGTCCTTCCACTCCCTCTCCAGAATCATGGGGGGACGCTCGTACTTTTTGTTGTTCTTTAAATGTGACCTATATTGGTCCCTCACATATTTTAAATAGGTACCAGATTTCTTAAGGACCTTGGTTCGGTTGAATGTGTTATTACCGAAAAACACAACTAAACAGTTAATGAACTCATCTTTTAAATCTTGATTTTGGGTATTCCACCGTGTACGTATGGTGGGCCCGAAGATCTCCAATGTAATATCATTTAGATTTTTATAAAAAACATCATTTCCTACAAAATGATCATGGGATCATTAGTCTAAAAAGAGTGATCAATAAGTAAATTTCAATTGGATTATATATAATAATAATTAAAACATTTTAAAGTACCTGAGACCTTCTCTATCTTTATGAGAACGAAATCCTCAGTCACCACAAATGTGACCGGAAATGTTCTTGTACTAGTAGTACGAGAAGATCCAAGAAATGCTTCTAAAACATCACCAGTACTAGTGGCCTCTACATCCCCAGGTACATGTCCTGACACATGTTCTAGCATGTGTTTGCTACTAGAGGGTGCACTACCCGATGCCTGCATGCTATGTGTTGCCGACATTTCAGTCAAAAATATAGGCATGGATGATGAGGTCAGATGATGTGATGTATGCGTAGGAAGATTAGGATCAACACTTGTACCAACCCCTACTCCCCGGGAAGCACCTGGAGTACCCTGATCATGGCCAACAACATCATGAGGATGCAAAAAATCCTATAAAAATAACACATATTTTAGTTCATGATATAAAAGAGTACAAAATATAAAACCATGAATGAACTTATGTTATAATTAAAGATCTCATGACAACTTACTTGCAAGTTTCGTGCTCTCTCAGTCAATATTTTAACCCTTTCTCTTATCTCCTCTGTTTGAGGCACTATGAATAACAACTGAAGGATTTCTTCATTGCATTTTTGTTGGGTCTTCCTTATCATATCTAGAGGGTTTGTGGAATATGTGATGTCATTATTGCATAATAGTGACTGCACCTCCCTATGGATGCTCTCTACTGCTGGTGCCTTTCCCCCATCATCCGACTGCAACAAGAATATTAAAAACATTATCAAAATTAACTGAATAAACTTATGAAAAAAATATAATAATAAAACATTTTACTCGTATCTAATTTGTACAATTACAATGAGGTAAACCTGTCGGGTAGAAGCACCTGAAGATGCATCGTGATCTGTGCTACGATCAATGTTCCGATGTGACAAAAATTAAATATAAAAAAATATGACCGAAATGAAACCAATAGACTTACGAAAAAAACATAATAATAAAATGGTATATTGGAGTCCTTAATTGGAGGTTGGGTAAAATGGTATATAGTACGTACCACCCCCATAGTAACTATGTTTGTACCTATGCAATTCAAATTGTAATCGATTAGCAACTCTTCCCCTACAGTTATTGATTTTATTGCACATACGAATACACGATTTCCATCGCGTGCCTCAAATATGCAATTGGGTTGCTTATTTGTTGACCCAGGTTGTGTACTATTTATAAACCCTGCAATATTCCCTAATGCTTTTGGCCTTCCATCAATGTACATAGCCACTCCTATATTTTGATCCTTATCTTTTAGCTTTATATAATTTGCTGACAGTGCATACCTACACATACTTCGTGTATATTGAACCAACTGCATCCAATCTTTGTAACTGTAATAGGGTCCAACATACTCCATCAATTCAATAACTTTGTCATAAAAAACCTTTATGCTATCCATGCAAAATAGGCCCAAACCATGTAATGATGATGGTGCTATGCGATATATCCTCTCGTTGACACAAAAATCAATGTTTATTGGAGGAAGTTCCTTGGGTACCCATTGTTTCCGTAGATGTTTGTACCTCAAGGGCACCTCGATGTCGCCTATGCTCTCATCATCATAAGAACATGACCCCCCTTTAGCAAGAAAAAATTCCATGCGTTTACGAAATTTTCTTCTAATCTTTTGACCTCTAGTTGATCTCCCTCTTTTAGACCTACTACATGTCTCGCTTTCCTCTTCTCTTCTTGAATTTCCCTCACTTAAGGAAGACATATCTGAAAAATACCTATTTGGTGGTACCTGCACTCATAAGGATGTTGGATGAAGTTATTTCATGGTGATGTGATCCCAAGGTATGGGGTTGGAGGATTAAAAACCAAGGTTGTCACTACTAGTCAAATGCATGTGGAGGTAACAATAGTTGTGAATGTATCAATAAACCTTGTAAGGGTCTGATATTTAGAGATCACTTGGTAAGCATGGGAATGGTTTTTAGGGTCACCAACCTCATGTTTTGAAGCCTTGGGTTTTGGGAACATCTAGAGGAGTCATTGTCTTGTTTCTTGGAGGTTGATTAGGTTAGTTGGTGGAAGGTTGCTATTACTTTTTGTACCTGTCTATGAAATTTTTTGGACCACCTTCCTCAAAGACGATAGTCCCTCTGAGGTAGTACTAGAGTGTCTGGTTAGTTCGTCTATGAAATTTTTTGGTCCAACTTTGATGTGAAATAGCCCCTCGTGCAACCATCCTTTCAGTCTATTTCTAAATGGATAGACCCCTTGCCTTTAATGATTAAGCTTATAATATATACTCAATTTTCATGTATGGATATTGCATATAAACACAAAGTAACATTATAATGATAATTTATGTACTTTTGAATTTTATTTTAGATATTATATAGTATAGTTTCTCACATACTCTTAAATATATAGTTGTCCAAGTTACAAACTAGTTATGTTAATACCATAACCCATGACAATTTTTATATTACAAAAATATTATTGCTTCCAAGCTACTACATACAAGAAATCATCCAAGAATCAAAATTCCACTAAGAGGCATCCCTTACCTCTTAAATTAATTCCATAGGTGGGTTTATCCTCCAATATAGTGACATTGGTTAGCTTATCATGTGAACTTCCACTATAAGTAGGATTACCATACACTTTCATAACATGCATGAGTGGTTTCAAAAGGTTTATACGTTCTTGTGAATTTGAAAGAAAGGAATGTTTTGACTTTTCCAATAGGTGTTAGGGGTTAATTTGACTTGGTTTTAGCATTAGAGTGACAAACCTTGTGGTTTAGGTTCCATAAACAAAATATACTCATTTTTTTAGCTTCCTATTATCATCTTTATATTCAATGATTTTTTTAAAGATCATCTAAATATTCATTGCTAATGAAAATTAAAAAAATGATGTGTAATAGATCCAAGGTGAGGCTCAAAGAGCCTCGTCTTTTGAAACCATTAACCAAAGAAATGCTAAGAACAATATATGAAAGAGACGAAGAATAAGGCAACTTGTATTATTAGGAAGGGCAAGATGCCTTTATATAGCATGACCTCATGTTTGAGTCTTGAAACCCTCCCATATCGTCAACGCATGCATCTAGGCTAACCATGTCAAATTTCACTCCATACAAGCACAAATTGAAAAAAATTCAACGTTGGCCCCATTCACATGTCACTATGTGGGGTCAACATGAGGAAAAGCTAATTTTTTGGGAATGAAATAACCAAAGATATGATCAAATAATATCTAATCATAAATAGTTGTAGAGTAATTAGGATTTGATCATATGGAAATTTATAGGAGAGCTACAATAGTTGTAACATCATGAATTAACAACATTAAAAAGTACATCATGAATTAATTATGTAATGGCATAAAAATTAAAAACATCATGAATTAATTATGTAGCCATATAAGTCAAATATAATTCTATCAAGAAATCAATATCAAATAGATAATATAATCCCATAACTCATACATTTCAATGTCATTGATCTTCTTCTTCATCCAACTCTTTGTTTGTATCATCCAATCCAGATTCGACATTGTAAGGATTGGCATATCATCATCATCATCATTGATATCAATTTCGATAATTCCATCATCCACACAGATATCATCTTCATGAACATTAACTCCTACATCATCATGATCTATTTCCTCTTCTTCGACATCTTCGTCAGGCACATCATCAACTAATTGTTGATCCTAATCATCATCTACATCATCTTCTAGTTCTTCGATATCTTCTTCTTCCACCACATTATACTTTACCGACCTTCCTCTTGGATCATGTCTAACAAAAAATGACCAACTCGGTTTACCTGGAACCTCTGAGTAAAATACCTGCTCACATTGGCTTGGAAGAACATAGGGCTCATTTCCAGCTCGCTCGATTGACCTTGTATTAACCACGGTAAATCCATTATCATGTTCAATAACAGTTCTCTCGGGATCATTTTCATTTAATCGTAGCTTGTACCATTGGACAACGAACAAAACTAATTTGAAGGACTTAAAGTCACACTCAAGTATATCATCCAAAATCCCATAGTATCAATTTTCTGAGACTTTTGGATGTATGTTGCTTCTAGATGAAACATTAGTCACCTAGAAGACTGCAGTTATACCAGAATCACATGTTTTCTTCATGTCATCCAACTTTTTGATTCAAAATTTATGAACATTGCACCACATAGCCTTGTGGTGTTTCACTTGCAATATGTCAAACATGTAAAAATTATTGCATCGTCAGTTGATAAACATATTTATTCTTGGCCAAATGTATGCAAAGAAAAAAAAAACTCAACATATATATACATCAATATAATTGAAAATAATTAAATGATATGGGTGATTAATATATTTATACATACTTGTTTATCTCTTAAACCATATGCTAAATCAATTTTCGTTGGTGTAACATTGGAATCTCCATTATGATGAGCTTCTTTAACCAATGAAGCCACACCTTCCCATGTTAATGCATGACCAGATTGTTGACATCATTCAATCCATACCGTCATCCAATCAAGATTGTTTGCGACATACAAATGTAGTGCATCCCACTCTCGACCAACTGTATAAAAAAAAAATTGAAATTCACAAATGACGTACAACTAGTTAATTACCATGGTATACGACCTTAATTTATAATTGATGTACCTAAAAACCTAACATCCCACTACCAATTATCTTATTATCTTTCGTAAGAAACCTCTGAACTATATGTATCCAAGACCCATTGTTCACACATTTCAAATTGAAGAGATATAATATATCGGCCAAGCAGTATCTATGTCACCCCGATCATGTTTTATGTTTATATTGGCAGGATACAATATATTGGCACAACAACTAGCAAGCTTCACCGATAAAAACATTGTAGGAATGGCCTATGTGTGTTGGAACTAGAATTTTCATTCAAAATTATGATGGTCCTTTCATATGAAATGAATTTTTTTCCTTAAAAACCATGTTTTTACCATCCACAAGGTCAAAATTTCCTTTTACCGCCTTACCGCAGCCTCTAATAAAGAAACTCATAGTAGTGCGGTGGGTAAAGGAAGTAATACACTATATACCGCTATACTGCGGAAGGTTGATGTCTTGCTTGTGGTAGAGTGGGGTCATGGTTAATACTAATAGAGGGAACCACAATACCGCAAGGGGTTGAAATGAAGTCCGCGGTAGAGCAGTAAGCTAAGAACAAAGGTAATAATGCATCGCCATACCGTGAAGGGTTGGAATGGAGTCCGTGGTATAGCGGTGAAATAAAAATAGAGATAAGGAGGAACCACTATACCGTGGGGGGATGAAAAATGTCATGCGGTAGTGCAATAATCTGTCATTGGAGCATTAAATGAAGGCCAGTCACATCAATCAACATTGAAGTATGAAATTCAGCTCGGTATGAAAGATTTGAATGATGAAGAACTTAAGATATGAAATTAATGCAATATGATATCAAAATTTAACAAGGAAAATTGAGAATTCATGCGCTCGTGCTAGAAGAAATTGAATACAAGTGAGCTCAAAGTACGATAGTGGAAGAATTCTATAGAGCGAGAATTTTTTTGAGTAAGTCTACTTATCATTCACTGAAATTTAAACAATGGCACCAAAGAAATTAGAGGCAGGAACGAAAAAGGAAGAAAAATCTAGTAGAATTTCATTGCAGTCACCATTACTTGCCATGTTACCTAGTTCAGTAGATAAGGGTTATAAGAAATTCTTTAAGGATTTAGCTCAGGGGTGTAGGGACCCAATAATTCCATAGTCTGGGTGGAGTTTATATTGGTATTTTTATAGGAATAGAGATGAAAGGGTTCCAGTGTCAAACCCATGGACTTTTGACATGGGAAAATTAGTTGTTCCTAATGTTTTTGTTGATGTCGAGCTAATTAGAGCCTTGGCCAATAGATATCATGCCCCATAAAAAATGGTCAAACTTCCAAATGGTCAATGTCTGGTAGATATCTCGAGGGAAGCTATAATTAGGTATTTTGACCTAAACAGGCAGGCTGTCACTGAAATTGACTTGGGGAAGCTGGAGCAAGAATATAGAAGGTTTAAAAGGACCTATAGAACTAATGAACTCCCCTTATACATGAAAAGGGGTGACAAAAACAGAGTCCTGCCCATTCACTCTTCAAGACTTGAACCCTTTCTAGTGTTTGACTTTCAGACCTATTTCAAAAATACCTATTATGCATTATGTAAAATTCTTGGAGTTGATGCAAAGGAGAATATGTTGATAGGGTTGATGAGAATGGCCATGATTATCCAACATCCTGAATCGAATGTGGAGTTTGATTTTGCTTCATTCATTGAGGAATAGATTCATGAAGGTCTGTTACAGGTTAGGGAAGCCAAGGTCCCCATAACTTTTAGAAAGTACTCCTTATTATGTCATTTGATTCTATCTCAAAATGAAACAAAATGGACAAAGAGGATGAAATTAAGAACTCATGAAAATGGATTTATGCTCCCAGTACAAAATTGGTGTTATATTTGGGACAATAAATGCAAGGAAAGTGATTATGTTGTATTTAGGGATGATTTTTTCATTAGATTGATTGCTCAGCTTGGTTTTCCTACACCAAGATTACCACAATCCCTAATGGAAGTCATGAGAACCCTGCAATACAAACCGGATCAAGGTTTTACACATAATTATGATAATTGGTTTTTGATGCCACAACACACCATCATCAAGGTTTTTGGTTGTGATTAGGCTCCTCATATTTTACCAAAATTTGTGCCTAGCAGACTATTGTTTTTAGAATTTATGTGGCAAATGCTCTAGATGGAGCATGGTTTGATGAAAAATTAGAAAAAAGGCACATTTCTACCTGATTTGACGGTATTTAAAGAATTGTCAATTGGATCAGATATGTTGGAGGAATTGCAGACATTTATAAAAGCTTATTTTTCTTTTAGATTAGGAAAAAGAGAATATGTGATCCAGAAGGCCACATCAACAATATCAGAAGAACCCTACTCACAAAGAGGGAAATAACACATGAATTTGATCCGGAAGAGGATGTAATAAGAAACTTGGTCCATTTTGCAAATGTGTTTGAAAGAAGGAAAAGATGGTTAATGATGATGAGATGGGAGGATCAAGAGAGAGGAAAAGATAAGAAGTTCAAGGGGTTTTTTGATGAGGAGCCTGATTTGTTGAAAAGAATGCAATTAGTCCTTTGTAAATTTTATGAATTATCTAAAAAGGATCAAGAAGAGAAATCAGCCCCACTTCCTACACCCCAGCCACCAGCATCCACAACCTCTACATCACATACACCACCTTCATCACCAATTCATCCATCTCCTCCATCTCAAACATATGAACCTCCTGCCAAGAAACAAAAGATTGGGTCACTAGTGGACTATGAGTCAAGTGATGAAGAACAAGAGGTAGTCTTAACTTTGGCTGAGATGAAAGAGGTTGTAGAGAACTAGAAAATCCTTGAGCCTCATGATCCCAAGATGAGAATATCGAAGGAGGCTATTGATGAAATATAGGATGATGAAAGAATTATTGCTTCCCTGAGATTCATGGAGGATGATGACTTTATCCATACTAGGGAGTTCAAATATTTTTGGTTAAAAATGAAGATGAAACAATTTGATGAGAGACTAAAAATTTACCTCATTGGAGCTGATGATTCGAAACATGCAGAAGTGTAGGCACAAACAATGGCAGAGTTAAATATTGACAATGTCAATATTACTCCTAAAGAAGCAAGGGAGTTAGTGTTGAAAAGTAACTTGCTCATTATACCAGGAATGGAGCTCTCCAAAGTGTTTTTGTTGGATCAAATTAGAGCTCAAGATGATCCCAAATTGGTTGTAGAATTTGATTCAGAAGGAGTGTCAGGGACATGATATAATCCAACCACCCAGACCCTTGCCCTATGGACGAAACATAAAAGCACAAGGAAGCCTAGGCTTCTAGATGTGGTGTAGGAAATGAGAGGGTCTTCTCTGGTTAGAACTATGAAGGACACTACTCCCACAGAAGCAGCAAGCATGGCAATGCATTCAACAATGCTTACAAGAGATGTAGTGGAAAACATGGAAAAGAAGATGACAAAGTATGAGAAAAGACTCAAACTATCAAATGAGGAGATAAATAAGTTATTCATTGAAAATGTCAGATTGAAACAAAAATTGCAACAAGCCAAAAATGTAAAGGGGAATGAAATGGTTGTATATCATCCACTTGCTTCATATGAAGATCCACAGATTCAGCAATTGAAAGAAGAGGTTGAGAAACTAAAGAATCATAATATGGATGATATCAAACAACACATCTTGAGTACCTTGGAGGAAATACTGAAACACAAAGTTGAAGTTTTAAAAGAGAAAATAAGTGGAGTTCACGAGGGCTTCAGTCATTTGGTAAAATCTCTGGAACAGATAAATACTAATTCCCCTATCTTAGAGGAATTGCAGAAAAGATGGCAGCCCACTTACCATATCTTAACCACTCTATGTAAAGCCACACAAAGAGATCCTGATGCATCCCCAAGGTTAAAACCTACTCAAGAAATGATAAAAGGAATCATTGATGAGCATAAGTATTTGATTGATATGAAGAAGAAGGTAGAAAACAAAAGGAATTCATTTGATTCAATAAAACATAGTTTTAGCCCTCTGATCGTTAAAGATGATGGTCAACTCAAGGATGTGGATAAATGGAGAAAAGAATTTGATCAAATGGTTTCACAATGTTTGACACATATACAGGGTGATGATAATATCAATCTAGAAAAATTTCATGCTCTGTTTGATGGAATTATTGCATTGGATAATGTTTATACAAAGTTCGTTGTAGATGCCAGAAACTTGCTCGATAGCAGATGGAAAAGCCACCTGTCAAACTTCACTACTGCACAAGAATACAAGTGGCCAAATGATTTAACCATAAGCAACTAGCAGGAGAAATACCTCAGTTTAGATGAAGATTAATCACTATCAATGATGATTATCATAAAGTAAAAGATTTGCACAGGTCTTTGGTGACTCGGGCTTTTACTCGGAGATTAACAGAATTGTCATGTGTTAATTGTTAATTGTTTCAGTTATATTTTACATGTTAGTTAAGTTTTGTTATCAAAAGTCATGTCTTTTGGTCCAATGCTTGTTGCCTCTCCTATAAATAAGAGAGACCAGGACCAAGAAAAAATTATTAAGATAGGAGTAGATAGAAGAAATATGAGAATAGGGATTGATACAATGTTTACATCATAAAGGACCAAGATGCATGTGTAAGATTTTTTATGAAGTTAATGGAAAATCTCTGATTCGGTGGCTCTATGTTGGTATCAATTGTTTGTTAAGTTAATTGAAGATATTTCCAGATTATCTCCATATTTAATATTACTCTATTGTTTAAATTGATATATCAAGCATATTTTCAATTTATCAGTGCACATTTGTTGTATCTGTGTGGCATAATTAATTGGATCTTTCAAGTAAAGATTAAAGTCCTCTTGATTATTCACAACAACTTAGGAATATTATTTTGGATTATTAAAGAAGAATTTGATAATTGCATCCCTGCCTATTTATACAAGTTATAAACATAGAAGTGCCAAATAGTTTGAATTATTGTCAGTCATAAGTTACTTGTCTCTGATTTCTACTTGACTCCATATACCCAATAGAGCACTGGTCTTCACATTTCGTCACTTAGTTTCATTTCATTTTAAACGTTTTACATATGTTAACTCAACATATTTCCTTGATACTGCTTATACAATTTATGCTAGATTAGTAGTACAACTGTTCACTTTCAAATTTCCATTGTGAATAGACTATTGTAGGAGGAATCACACAGTTCAAGTATGCTTCATTCACATAGGTAGACCCACCTAGGTCTAGAAGCACCTGAAGAGAAGAAGGTCTAAAACCATTTGGCCTTGTATGTTACCCTGAAATGTACCAAGAGTTTGGAAACCTCTTGAGGTATTTTTACCTGTGTTTTTGAGAGCTAACAACGTGAATGAGGAAGCACATTGTACAATATCAACATAGGCACATTGCATTCATACCGATCGACAAAAGAAATTGGGTTGCATATTTTGATTAAAAAAGAACAAATAGAGAATGTAGCAATGTAAAATGTATTCTAATTAATCTCCATGACCATCTTATAATTACCTCTCACCTTCCTCAATCTACCTTTCTCCATCAGGTACTCCCCTTTGAATTTGTTAATGGAGTTGGGATCCTAAATGCAATCTACATGGATCTTTGTTGTGAACTTAGAAAGATATTCAGTAATGTACACCATGGTCTGGTATACCATAGAACCCTCCACCATAGAACCCTCAGGATGTGCTCTTTGTCTAACCAAAGCCTTCAAAAATTTCAAGTGCCTCTCAACCATCCACATTGACCTTGTGTGTACAGGTCCACACAATTCAATCTCCTCAACTTGGTGTATGAGGTAGTGTTCTTGTGCATTGAAAAATGTCGAAGGTAGACACTTTTGCATTTCACACATTAGACGAGGAAGTTTTCTCTTCCAATAATTTATATCTTCTTTATGGATTTCTTTAGATGACAACCATCTACAAATGATTCAAGGCGCAAATATGTTAACGAGATTTAACAAAAATATACAATATATTACATAACAAGTAAAACAAATGGAAAATATAAGATCTATACAACGAATTGAACAAATATTGCTACTTACTTCATGTATTTTCCAAGATCATATATAACTTGTTTGACATTGTTATCGAAGTTGTCTGGGAGAGATAGAGGTAGAACGTACTGCAACAATTATAAAATGATCTTTTCATTATTTTTCCAAAACTAGTAAACATAATACATTGAAAAGTACATGCAATATACAAATGTATATAAAATAAACCAGAATAATTACCTTAATGAAGGTATGCCAATCATGTGTTTTCATCCCTGACCCAAATTCACCTTTCTTTGTTATGATATTGTCTATGTTCACAACAAATCCTGTGGGAAATCAAATTTTTCGTATGACTTCTTTTATAGCATTGCTTTGCTGCTCTGTTAATAACCAAGGAAGGGAACTTATATTAATTTGGTCTCCATCACTATTTAATTGAATGACATTTTTCATTGCATGATTGGCCTCCTAAATGTCACTACAAATTTTGACAATTTTTTCTTTGTCATGCCCTCCATCCAATATTTTCCATAACGTTTATGTTATATTCTTTTTTATATGCATTGTATCAAACAAATGCACAATTTGTAGCTTCTCATAGTAGGGCAACCTACTAAATTGTCTGGGATAACTTTTCAGTCCCTATGGAAGCCGACCATTAATGCCTTGACGACCTCCATGAAGCATATAAGTTAAACAAATTAGCAACGACAATCATTGTCAATTACAACATGAGTAAAAAAAACACAATATAAAAATATAAATTCCAAACATATCATATATGATAGATAAACAATTTGATCCAATATATAACCTTGACGATTAATTCTATTATATTCCAACTTCCATAGGCGAGGTGTCATTCTTCATGGTTTTGATGTAGTCTCTTCTTTCCCATCGAAAATATTTTTTTCAGTAGTTCGATACTTATGATTTGTGTGGAGGAAGTGCTTATACTCATCAAACACCTGCTTTCCTAAACTTGTTGAATGACGAGATTTCATCTTTGGACCACAAACTGGACATGAAAATTTTCCCTTTGTTTGAAGACCTGCAAGATCATATATAATTGGATTAAATATGTCAATTTTTATAATTATATATAATGAATAGATTATTTAAAAAACATGCATGATATCTACTTCATAAAATTAAATATCGTTAAAGTGTAGTCGAACGTTATAACATACCACAAAAATGTGTTAGCCCTGGGGCATCATGAATTGTCCATACAAGCATTGCATGGAATTGAAATTGTCTTTGTCCTATTGGTCTAGAGATGTCATACATAGTAACTCCATTCCATAACTTTAGTAACTCGTTGATAAGAGGCTCAATATATACATTCATATCTTTAACTTGGTACTTACCTAGTTGAATGAACATAAACATTACATAATTATTATAACCATTTTACTGCAATATATATAAATTAATGTACATGAATATTAAATGAAAAAAAAATGTCATTATGCAATAGATAAGACAAATGAAATGCTGCTACGTTAAAGAAAATTGATGTAAACAAATACCTGGAACAATCATTTCCAAAATTATGTGCTCCCTCTTTATTGACATCCATGGAGGAATGTTATTGTTGATAACAAAAACAGGCCACACCGAGTAAACAGATCTCTCAACTCTCCAAATGGATTGACACAATCCGCTGCCAATGAAAGCCTGAGATTACGAGGTTCTTCTTTAAAGTGTGTCCATTTTTCCTCCATGTCCCTAAATGCAGAACCATCCATAGGAATTTGAAATGTCATCTCCACTTCTATTCCGTGCATGGTAATCCATAAATTGCACTAAGCTTTTGCACCTAACTAATCGTTGCATATGTGGAATAATGGGAATATAACAAAGAACCTTGTGAGACACCTTTTTTGTTAGTTGATATGTTTGATATCTACTGATATGACATTCCAGGCGTTCTGTTGCAAATTCATGTTGTTTAAATGATATATAATATGATCATTGGGACATGCATCTATTGCTTGATACTCCATTCCAATATCTTTCATAATGGTAGATAAATCTTGATACGAGCGAGGTAAAATATTTGATGGTGGTAACAAAAATTCACCTATCAATCTACAACAAAAAAATAATTTGTTAATATAAAGAATATTAATGGTACATATTTCATCCTTTATTTACTAGTGATGAACTGACAACAAAAATAGATGGAAAAAGATGACATATATGACACACCTTAACATCCGTGAGATTGCTATGTTGGATAAACCATTGATAACCTTCAAGTTCACCAGCAACAATACAACAAAGAGAAGAGTTGTTTGGGAGCCTTCATAAAGGGGCTTGTATGCCTTCTTAAGTACAGGTAAATCATGAACATCATCAAAGTCATCTCGATCATCATGATCAGTTGCGCCACTAAATGTGTCATGGATCAATGTATTTGTACCATCATCTTCAACTGTGTTTTCTGGCACATGATCATCTTCTTCCATAGGATCATTAACTTCATCTTTGATATTCATAGCTCCATGTTCCTCCGCTTGCAAAACCACAATCTCTAGGTCGTGAGAATCCATATCATGTGCCCTAGGGTGCCTCACCTTTATAATAATGATTGACACAAATAAACCATGATCATGATCAAGTGATTTTATATATATAAAATGTTAAAATGATATAAAAATTTACAAATTCAATCAATATAAAGACATATGATGAACAACTTACCAATGGACAATAATCATGCCCCCCTTCAATGTGACCATGCTGCCTACAATGTTTCTCAGCTGTTTTGATTAAAAGTCTTCTCGTCTTTAAGCCCTTGCAATTATTGCAAGGACAATAACATTTCCCATCACCCTTTCTTTTCAATCTAGCCCACAATCTAGCAAGTGTCTCTTCATTTTGTTCTACACTAATATTATTTGACATGATTTTTCTTTACCAAGCTTGAATATTTAGATCTTCAAAAAATATCAAACTCACACTCCAATAATTTTTAATCATAGAAAGGTAAAAAAATCTAATAATTTTGATATTTTGCACCCAAAAAAATCGGCCTATAACCTCCACAAACTGTCATAAGTATAACAAATTCGTAAGTATAGCAAAACACTGTTGCAAGTATAGATAAATTGTTGAACTCACTTTTATTTATTAAAAACCATTCGTTGGAACCCCGACGAATGCTAACCATATACTCGTTGGCCCACAAATTAAGGGGGCTATTAACCATATGTTAGCCCACAAATACACAGGTATATGTCGAAATAGTGACGAAAATCATAGAGTGTCACAATTTCGACGAACGTTAGGCATAAATTTAATTTTTTTTGAAGATTTCACATTAAATACAGAGGTACCCGACGATACATCTAATTATACATCTTTCGTCGGAAAGTTTTGTCATATTTTGTAGTCAAATGAGTTAGTGGATGACCACCTCCACTGGTAGGTGTTACTGTCGAAGCTCCAAGGTTAACCTATTCAATATCCAAAATGAGATATAATAATATCATTCATATAACGTTAGCTATTCATATGTAATATTTATAATTATTTACTAGTTACATACCTCTACAGTATATGTGGTCATATAATAAGGAGGTGGAGGACCACTGAAAATAGACTAAATGCTATGACCCTGAAATTTCATTATAATCATTCAACTAATTTAGTTAATCTTGCATTTTAAAAATAAAATTTACTTGCTAACATTTACCTGACTATCAGGGTTGAATGCCTCATTAAGGAGGGCATCTATCATCACTATTTGATCAGTTGTAGATGTACCTTGGGTACATGTATCCTGAATATGCATAGGATCATAAGCATAAAGTGACCCACAAGCCTAACAATAATGAGGTGGAACTCTACTCCCTGAAGACTCACTTGACTCACCCTGTGCTAGAGGACTGGTATGATGTATGAGGCTCTAGGTGAGGGAACTAATCGATTGCAATGTATCAACATCAACACTCTCCTTCACAATGAAAGGGATAGTAACATGCTCATATGTTGGTCTAGTGAGTGCTCATCTTGTTGGTCGTTGTGCATCGACATGTGCCCTCACTCTATCCTAGATGCGAAGCACCCACCTCTACCTTGGAAATCTTGCATGTCAAGGGTATGTGCAGGATCATCATGGAAAAAACAGGCCTTTAAGTAGCGATGAAAATTTAGAAAAATCAGAGTTAGGCAACTTGACGTAAAAATTTGAATAAGTTATCTATATTATTTCAAAAATATAAATAGAATTTGTAGCAAATTGAATGTAGTTTCTAACAACTAGGTTTATTTTTAAAAAAAAAAATCTATTTGGTGAAAATTTGAAATTTTAATGCAGTAGTACTTAAATTTCAGGGACAAAATAAGAAGTAGGTGTATGTCTGACCACCCTAACTACAATAAAATAATAATATATTTTTATAATATTTTATATATAAGTAGAGGACTCATGTCCTGATGTGATGCATATTTTTTGTAATTTTTTTCCAAGTAAATAATTAATTATGAATTTTTTATTACAACTTTTAAAAAATATAAAAACTCGTATGTCTGACTACCTTAACTTGGTCAAAACTTCATGAAATTCATTTTTTAATCCTATAGTATGTGAAGCATAGAATGTGACACATATTTTGGATTCAAAAAATGTGATACATTTGAGAGCTATAGATGTTTTTCAATCATCCTATCAATCAAGACTTTAGTCATAATTCAAATAGAAAATGAATAATAATTATTTATTAAATTCAAAGTAAACCATAATTTATATTGGTGGAAAGTTGAGAATCTCCTTTAAAAACTATTTTCGTTTCATCAATTTTGAGTTAAAAAAAGTCGTCAGCCACATACCCTACACATACCCATCACATCGCCACTTTTTGGCCCATCATGATCCTGCACATGCCCTCAAAATAGTTTGGGATTTTATTGAGGAAAAACTCACAGTGGAGTTTCCTCAAAAAATATTGCAACACCTCATTGTTGTTGCATGGAGGATGGTCAAAAACCATCCACCACCTCCTCCAAAAATTGTTCTTTATCCCTTGGTGGTTGCACCAATGGATATGAAACCTCTTGCTTGAAGGATGTAAAGGTTGATTCATTCTAGGGTTTGTGAATAGTGCACACAAGTCAAATTTTATAATTTTTTCATCTTTAACTTGTTTACAGGATAATTTATCTACATAAAATTCTCTAAACTCTCATCTCTTCTCTAACCAACTACTTATTTGCTTCCTAATTGAATTTACATGTGATATTGTCGATTCAAGTGATTGAGCAAGCATGGTTCTATGTGAGGTTGAGCTTGCAAGATCTTTCAACCTTACAATTAACTCAATTTATTTTTCATTATTTTCAATTTACCCAATTAAATTTTCTTGGGTTCTTGGAGCATTATGATATTGCTATCAAAATTCAACTGTGTAGTTTCGAGTCAAACTCATTGACCCATGTTTCATGAGTAGTGGTTCTCAAGAACCCATCTCTCATGATAATGAATGGTCCACTTAGCACTCATTGCATCTAGGTGATGCTCACAGAGGTGAAGCACTGGGCCTTCCCAGGAGGTCACCCATCCCAGTACTACTCCAACTCAAGCGCGCTTAACCACAGAGTTTTCTCCAAGGTTAAGGCCACTTAGCTTGCAACCCCATTTGCAAAACACTCTAAAGGTTAAGGTACAACACTTGTTGAAGGTTGACCATCCTCCATGAAGGTTTTGCAAATGAGGTTGCAAGCTAAGTGGGCTTAACCTTGGAGAAAACTTTGTGGTTAAGCGCATTTGATCTAGAGTAGTACTGGGATGGGTGACCTCCCGGGAAGGTCCAATGCTTCACCTCTGTGAGAATCACCTAGATGCAATGAGTGCTAAGTGGACCATTCATTATCATGAGAGATGGGTTTTTTGTGAACCACTACTCATGAAACATGGGTCAATGAGTTTGACTCGAAAGTACACGGTTGAATCTTGATAGCAATATCATAATTTGACATGCTATGGAAAATACCTCCTACTTATCAATTGATGAGCTAAAGGGGCTCTATAATGAATGGTTCATAAGGCACAACACTTGCAGAAGGTTTTGCAAATGGGGCTGCGAGCTAAGTGGGCTTAACCTTGGAGAAAACTATGTGGTTAAGTGCGCTTGAGTTGGAGTAGTACTGGGATGGGTGACCTCTTGGGAAGGCCCAACGCTTCACTTCTGTGAGCGTCACCTAGATGCAATGAATGCTAAGTGGACCATTCATTATCATGAGAGATGGGTTCTTGTGAACCACTACTCATGAAACATGGGTCAATGAGTTTGACTTGAAACTACACGATTGAATCCTAATAGCAATATCATAATTTGACATGTTGTGGAAAATACCTCCTACTTATCAATTGATGAGCTAAAGGGGCTCTATAATGAATGGTTCATAAGGCATGACACTTGTTGAAGGTTTTGCAAATGGGGTTGCAAGCTAAGTGGGCTTAACCTTGGAGAAAAATCTGTAGTTAAGCACGCTTGAGCTGGAGTAGTACTGGGATGGGTGACCTCTCGGGAAGGCCCAATGCTTCACCTCTGTGAGCATCACCTAGATGCAATGAGTGCTAA
>VDFB02057293.1:55409-79926 GCA_007258455.2 Sequoia sempervirens
TAGTCCTCATCAGACATTGCTGCCGGTTTCTTGGTTTTCCCTTCCAATGGCTGCCATAAACCCTTCTGATAAAGATAGTCCTCCATTTGCATCTTCCATAACTAATAGTTCTGCCCATTAAACTTATCAACCTTCTTACCCTCATCTGCCATTGCTCCCACTCAACTGTGAGACCTTTCCTACAGACGATAATCGAAACACAACCCGCTCTGATACCACTTGTTAGGGTTAGAAAGACAAATATCTAACAATTAAATAGAGATTTAAGTAATAAACAGATAAACTAAAAACACACAGAATAAATTATAACACAGAGAATTTAACGTGGTTCACCCAATCCGGGCTACATCCACCAAACTGCAGCCATCCAATGATTTTATTATCCAATGCAAAACCTATTACAATCTTGCAAATAATCGTGTTTTTCATTGTTCTGTAACACCCATCCGAACCCCCTTTTATCAAGCTTAGAAGCTTCCAGCTTTTGGGTTCTACAAAATCGGATTTTTCTTTTTTCGTTGATTTTTCCCTTTTTCGGTGATGATGCGAAAAAGTAGGAGGAAATTTTTTCTTGGGGGCTGCCACCCCCGAACCCCTGCCCAAGGCCTGGCCCAGCCCCAGACCCCGGCAAGGATACATGCCGGGGTGTACAATATACTATGGGCTATACAATATAGCATGATTAGTCGCCACATACCAACAAGAAGGAGGTGCATTATCATTTCCTAAAGATTAAATAAATTTACATAAAAAAATATTAAATCTACCTATTTAATAACAAATTCGCACAAAAAATCAATAACAACTTACTCCTTTGACCTCCCTGACATCATGGCAGCATTTTGACAAAGATTTGGTGAAGAAATAAAGTGGTTTGAGCCTTTTGGAATGCGAGCATGTTTTTGAGGGTTCGCAGGCCATGAAGGAAATTGGAAACAACAAAAAATGATATGAAATAAAGTTTTTTTGTTTATATAAACCACCCACGTTATAACCTAAGTGTGTTTTGGCCTTGTAGTGGCCAAGCCTAAGACTTGGTCACTCCAGGCCATAACACGAGCACGTTATAACACACTCACGTTTTGGATTTTTCAAAAAAATTAAAGGGGTTGGCCACTTTTTGGATCCCCATATTTTTGCACCCACCCATAATTAAAAAAATCATGAAATTGATTAAAAACAACTCATTTTTAAAATGCAAACAAAACTTAAATCAAATGCACAAAAAATAGCACTTACCTCTTCTCTGGCATGGCATTGTCAAGCTAGGTTGCAAAGGAAGGGAAAAAGCATGTTCACGTTTTGCAAAGTTGAGGGAAAGAAAAATGTTGCAGAAAATGCAGGCTACGAGTGAGCAAAATAGATAGGATTTTTATTTTCATAACTTTATTGAGAAAAATGCATACACGTTTTTCTCTTATAGAAACATGTATGCATTTTGCTTTCATAAAAATGTTCACGTGTTTTGTTTTAATAAAAATATGTGTGTTTCCCTTTCATAACAATGCATGCAAGTTATTTGTTCAAATAACACGCTTGTGTTATGGCTCATATTTTTCAAGCCATAACATGAGTGCGTTATTTGAATTTCTTCAAAATGTGAGCGCATTTTGCTTGTTTTTGGGAATTTGGCCACTTTTTTGTGTCCCATCTTGGTTCACATGCTCGCAAAAGAAACCTAAGTAAACTTAAGCTAGGTGTGAATAGGTCAATCCTAGAAATGTGATTAGCCAACTAAGTATGATAATGAATCTATTAACACTAACACCCCCCTTTAAGTGCAACTTAGGGAGTAATGTATGCACCCATGACGAGTCTCGGCTATGAGGCCATGTTAGGTACTCATGTACAAATGTCTCATAAGGTGGAGTAAAGGAGAAAAATCCAATGGGAAATAAAAACCCCTCTCTAAAAGAGAAATTATGTAATAAAATAAAATGTACAAGTGAAGAAGATAGGACTCATGATGACCCCCCAAGGACTAATTCTAGTACAAAGTACAATGGATTTTCCCTCATAAGAGAGAAAATAGAGAAGGTCATGTGACCCCTCAAAACATGTGAAGTGATGAACTCCATGTGGGGAAATTATTCCTCCTAAAACTGAGATGAGAAGAATAACCATATAGGCTCCCCTCAAAATAATGCTATAGTGTTGGTATATGCTTGATATTGGATGCTAAAGATGATCCATGATTGTTGAAAATTTCCCCCCGTTGGAAGAAATAACACCACAAATGTGTGTAATATGACTTCTCATTCTAGATAGGAATATGTAGGAAGTAAGGTGAATTTCTCTAAATTTTGCACATAATCTAAAGATTGAAATGATGCCAATGATGCTCAAAGATCTCCAAGCTAATGCTAATGTGTGATAGATGCTGATAAAATATATTAGGTACCATATGTGATTCTAGAACAGAGACCATGGATGTATGGTTATGTCTAAACCAATGTGAATTTAATACTACTACAAATGATGATAATTGAGTTGGATAGGTCAAATCATTAATATTTGCACAATTTGTCATGATAGAAGATGATATTGGCGAGAAAAGAGAAATATTTAAATATGGAAACAATGATGTAACTTCATCAAAGTTGACATTAAATAGAAGATAAATGTCCTCAATACTACCATCCAAATCTAAAAGGTGGGATTCTAAAAACAAAAATGCTATGTTTGATAGATCTGCATCCTGATGTGGTGGATCCAGAATAAAAATAGTGTTAGATGCACATGACAATTGAGAGGGGTGGGGGGATGAATCAGTTGTATTCTTTTAAAACATCAGAAACCCTCATTAACATTCAGATCTGCATAATTAGTTCTTAAACCACTATCCACCATTAAACCCTTAACATGTATTAACAAAATGTAAACATGTAAAGTAGTAATGCAAACACATAAGAACACTAGATTTACATGGAAAAACCAAGAAGGGAACAACCACGGTGAGGATTAGCTCACTAATATATGAATTGCAACACCAAATACAATAAGGCTCATTGTCAAGGGCTCACTACCCAAAAAGATAAAGAAAGGATCACTACCGGTGGCTCACTGCCAAAGGACTCACTATCTAGAAGAAAGAAGAAAGAAGGGGTGGATCACTACCAATTTTTACTGCTAACAATGCATCTCTCATATGCCAAAGGTACAGTTCCATTGAAGCACAAACAACTCATCAAACAGACTGAAATGTAGACACCTTCTACTCACTGCATTAGGAAGTCATAGGCATTAAGGCTCACACTCAGATCAGCACACTTGATCAATTTCACATTTTTCACATCACACACACTTCACACATAATTCATACAACAATTCTCCTTGCATTTATACCCTCTGCGACCTAAAACAATCTCAATTAGGTTGGCCTTAATAAAACGTATACACCTCAACCATGTAACACCAAATAGGTCAGCATCAAACACTTTCACAACATAAAGAAGTGAAGCAAAACTACATTAATACTTAATTGTGACCCAAAAGTACATAAACCTTCTTCTCAACACTTCCTCAATCAACAATTATCCTTCACAATTAGTGCTAGCATGCCAGGTCAGCCAAACCTGCACTAACACTAACAAGCGACACCAAACACTCCACCCACAGTTTGAAAACATCTCATGGACAACATAGAAACATTCCACACTATTCATACAACATCTCAAAATATTCTAGCACCATCAGAATATAATACACAACTACTGTAACCACCAAAATCTCAAGAACACCTTCATTCTGTGCAACCAAACACGCTAGCACAAGCACCCAATGCATCAAACAACTATGAAGAACGACTCAACACTTGAAACTTCAAGGGAAGGTAGATACAAACATTATAATAATATTCCCATAACCGCAACACCAGAAACTTCACTATAGGAAAATGTGAAGTAATCTCATTTCTCCTAGACACCTTGTTTCACTAGATAGACATACTATCAAACATATCTTCCACTGCAATAAAATCCAAAACTTGAAACAATAGATATGACACCTCTGAACACCTATGATCATCATGTCCAAACCACATGAGAATATCTTCAAGCATAAAGAAATGCAGAGAAAAAAATTGAACACCACTTTGTTACACTGAACTCTCTTTTATTCACATTTTCTCAAAAGCACTTGGAAACCAAGTGAATTAACTTTATCAACAACATTACTAACATCTCTGCAACACATATTCATAATTTGCAACACTTTCCAACTATAACAATCTCCTTAACCATAAGTCATACTAACAACATCTGCAACTATATTGAAGTAGGACATCAATGACAACACCAACAACATTGTGTTGAAATCAATACCAACAACTCCAAAATTCCAACAACCTCCAATGCTTAGGGGTTGACATCATCAACACCAACCGCATTCCAACACTTTCTTCATACAAGGGGTTAACTTCAATGACTATGTTACCCAAGCATGACAACACCCAAGCAACTCACAAACAACTCCAACATCTCCAAACATCCAACAAATAGCAGTGTCTCGATGCAAAGAATCATTGGAAATCATGTTGGAAACACAAGGGAAAACAACTGAGAGGGGGGGAGGTGAATCAGTTGTCATAGAATTTCAAACTTATTCAAATTATTAACCTTATTCTTAGATCTGATCAATAACCATGAAAGCATAAATCAACAACACATCAAAAACACACATAACACCAAGATTTTTACGTGGAAACACTGTTAGTGGAAAAATCATGGTGGAGGTCAGTCCACAAGATTATACCCTGTTAAAAGTATAAATAAATGTGAATGGGGAATTCAAATGCATTCAGGAACACTTCCTAGAGCTCACTGCTCAATTACAAAAGGAAGACTCATTATCTTACAAAAGATTTGGATTACATCCATAGGAATTTGAGCTGAGAAAGTAGCATCTGCTAATGCCTGATTACAGTTCCAATTAAGCACATGAACACATCTTCACTCTTCTTCACTCTTCTTCACACTCTGCTTTTCCTTCGAAAGATTTAGAACATTATTCGCACACACCATTACATCCAAATGGTATAATCAATCACTTATATATATCTGCAACAAGAAATTACATCGCTACATGTCGGCCTCAACAAAATAATAAAATGAATACAAACTGTTGGCCTAAAACAATAAAGATTATTAATGTGAATCAACCAAGGTTGGACACAACATAGTGAAGACCCAAAATAACATCTTCAAACATGAAAAAACTTCAAATAATTATTCCTTGAAGATCCACAACACGCTACAACACCCTGTCGGCCAAGAACATGAAAAAAATGAACACGCAAGAGAAAATCTCCAATCGTGAGCACAACGATCAATGCGGATGTGCAACATAGATAGAGCATGATCTAGAAACATCCACAAACATCATGAATCACCAAAGAAGCATCTGCAAAAACTGAACTTACTAAAATCATATCACCTTCATTCAGGAACACTAACTGAAGCTACACAATGACTGTCAGAATACAAATCTTCACGTGGATCTCTAAAACTCAACATAGATAAACTAGATATAATTGACAAGAAAACCTTTAATTCACAACCACTGATCATCAACGTACTGAGCTAACCAAATGACTGAACTTCACTTCACCACTAACAACCTGCAACTTATTTCATTACAATTTTCTCAATATCCTCGACATATACAACTTCTAAGACATTAATGCCAATAGTGTTGACATCAATGACAACCACATATCAGTAACACAACCACAACATCCAAAAATCTCCCCCTTTGGCATTGATGGCAACGCATGATGTGAAAAACACCATCAACACAACTATCTTCAACGCTTACTCCCCCTTAGGTTTTGACTCTTTTCTCCTCAACTCTTTCACACAACACTTCTTCCCACAAAGTTTTTCACATGAATCTTCTCCCCCTTTGACATCAATGACAAATATCTATTTTCTCCACACAAGCTTTGAACCACATATCTAAACATCTGATTACTCCCCTTGAGTAGAAGCCACCACAACATCAATCCAGATCAAGATATGACTATGAAATGCATAGATTGATGCAAGTCAATGCATATTAGTTCTGATTAGGAGGGGTAATCACCCCTAGCTTCCCTTTGAGATACTCAAAAGTATCTTTAGGCAAAGGATTTGTAAAGATATCTACAATATGTTCCTTAGTAGGCACATACTCCAATTTGACTTCCTTTTCACTCACCTTCTCTTTCAAAAAGTGAAACTTGATAGATATATGCTTGGTCTTTGAATGCAACACCGGATTCTTAGAAATGTTAATTGCACTTGAGTTATCACAGAATATAGCAATGATCTCATCATACACAACTCTGATATCTTTCAACATCTGCTTCATCCACAATACTTGAGTACAATTGTTAGCAGCAACAATGTATTCTACCTCTGTAGTAGATAAATAAATGACATTTTGCTTCTTACTTAACCATGAAATCAACTTCTTACCCAAGAAAAATGCACCACCACTAGTACTCTTTTTGTCATCCACATCACCTTCCCAATTAGCATCAATAAATGCACTCAAAGTAAGATCATCATTTTTAGGATACCACAACCTAAAATCAACTGTCCCCTTCAAGTATCTGAAAATCCTCTTCACAACAGTTACATGAGATTCCTTAGGACCAACTTGAAATCTTGCAACAATGCATACAACATTCATGATATCAGGTCTAGTTTGTGTCAAATAAAGCAATCCACTAATCATCGATCTATATCTAGTTTTATTTTCTTTCAGAGAATCATCATCTTGTGTCAACTTACATCCAATCACCATAGGTGTACCAACTGGCTTCGAATCTTCCATACCAAGCTTCTTTAGTAGTTCTTTCACATACTTGGAATGAGATATGAAGATCTCTTTGTTTAGTTGAGTAATTTGCAATCTCAAAAAGAATTTCATCTCACCGATCATAGACATCTCAAATTCACTTTGCATCTCATCAACAAACTTCATGCACAAACTATCATCTCCTCCAAAAATGATATCATCAACAAAGACTTCAACAATCAAATCTTTATCATGATCAATCTTGAAATACAAATTACTATCAGTAGTACCTTTATTGAATCCAAGCTTCAACAAATACTTGTCCAATTTGGCATACCATGCTCTTGGGGATTGCTTAAGTCCACAAAATTCTTTCTTCAACCGACAAACCATATCTCACTAATCAGTCAATTGAAATCCATCAAGTTGCTCAACATACACCTCTTCTTCCAGTTCGCCATTTAGAAATGCTAACTTGACATCCATTTGATAAACCTTGTATTTTTTGTAAGCAACATAAGCAAGAAATAGTCTCATAGCTTCAATCCTAGCAACATGAGCAAAAGTCTCTTCAAAGTCGATTCCTTCCATCTGGGAATATCCTTTACACACCAATCTTGCTTTGTTTCTAATAACTTCACCTTGCTCATTCAACTTGTTTCTAAAGACCCATTTAGTTCCAATTACATTTTTGTCCTTAGGTCTAGGAACAAGAATCCATGTATTATTTTGTTGTAGTTCTTCTTTCATTTCTTCCACCCAATGTTCATCTTTGCATGCTTCATTGACATTACTAGGCTCGGTCTTTGAAATCAAACAATATTCTTCTGCAATTCTTATCCTAGTCTGAACACCTTTTTTCTTATCACCTATAATCTGATCTTCTGAATGATTTAGTCTTACATACCTTGGAGTCTTAAGTTGTTCTTGTACTTCTGGCTCTTGTGATCTCTCTTCTGCACTTTCACTAGTTCCTTCCTCTTGATTTTCTTGATTCATCGAAGTGATCTGAACTTGACTCTAAGTCTGAACTTTCTTTCCTAAACTGTTATTCTGATCATCTGAATCATATCCACAGGTTCTAGATGGTCTGGCTATGTCTTCATCAACCTTGACATTTGCACTTTCAACTACTTTCCTCAATCTCTTGTTGTAGCACCGATAGGCCTTACTCTTAGTAGAATAACCAAGAAATATTCCTTCATCACTCCTAGCATCAAAATTTCCTATATCTTCATATCTTCTAATATAGCATTTACTCCCAAATATTTTGAAATATCTAATAGTAGGCTTATGACTAGTCCATAGCTCAAAAGGGGTCTTACTAGTATCACCTTTGATTTGTACCCGGTTGAGGATGTAAACAATAGTAATCACAAATTCTCTCCAATAGATATGAGGAACATTTCCTTCCATCATCATAGTCCTAGCAACATCTTGAACTATCTAGTTCTTCCTTTCCACAACTCCATTTTGTTGAGGGGTTTGCGGGGCAGATAATTGTCTCTTTATTCCATGCACTTCACAAAAAGAATTAAACTCATGGGAAGTGAATTCACCACCTCTATCTGATCTCAAACATTTAATCTTCAGACCTATCTCTGTCTCAACCATGGCCTTATAGATCTTGAATTTATCCAAAGCTTCAGATTTCTCCCTTAAGAAAGTAACCCACATCGATCGAGAATAATCATCAATAACATGAAGTACTTGTCTCCTTGTAAGCTTCTAACTCTAGAAGTACCACACAAATTAGTATGAACAAGCTCCAACACTTCATTTGAACAATGTTGTTTGCTCCAAAATGAGATTCTAGTTTGCTTCCCTAACTGACATTCCTTGCATATAGTATTAGTAGGCTTTACCAACTTAGGAAGATCTCTCACTGCCTGAGTAGAACTTATCTTAACAATATTGTCAAAGTTTACATGACACATTCTCCTATGCCACAACCAACTTTCATCAACTTGAGCAATCAAACAACTTTTACTAGCAGCATTCAGATGAAAGATGTTACCCTTTATTTTTGTACCTGAGGCAATCACATTTCAGGAACTTCCCAATATTCTACAGTTTCCATTCTTGAAATGAAGATTGTATCCTTTGTCAACCATCTGTCTGACACTCAAGAGATTATGCTTCAAACCTTCCACATATAGAACATCATCAGTATTATTCTTACCATGAAGAGAAATGGATCCTCTGCCACATATTACACTTGCTTTGTCATCACCAAATCTTACAACACCACCATCATACTTTTCCAGGCTCACAAAATTGCTTTTATCACCTATCATGTGATGAGAGCATCCATTGTCAATTCCCATTCATCTTTCTCTTCAACTCGAGCAGCTAGGGATTTCTCCACATTTGAGCAACTAACAGATTCAGTAGGTAAAAGATCATTTTCCTTGATAGCAATAAATACCCATTCATCCTCACTTGCATTCCCTTTATTAGATTCATCATTTGTCACTCCTTCATCAACAACATAATAACACTTTCTTTGAAATATAGGCTTATTATGTCTTGGCTTAGGGACTCTTTCCAGACACCTTGATGCAAAATGACCTATCTTATTGCAAGAAAAACATTTAATAGGCAATTTCCCTTTATACTTACGTTCTCCTCTGGCTTCCCTTTTGACAATTGATAAGTGCTTCAAGCTAATTTAGTTCTCTTTCTTCTTCTTCAATTTTTCTCATTTCTTCCTCATACTTGAATGCCTTTCTAGAAGAACTTTCACCTTGACCATATCTCTGCTTATCTCTTCCAGAAGTAGTAGCCTTGAATGTAGATTCTATCTTAGGAAGAGCATCACCAAACTCACTTAACTCAAAGGCAATTAGCTTACCAATCAACATGTCTCTGGTTACATTTGTTACAGTCCGGAGCTCTTCAATAGCTGTAGTTTTGACTTTGTAAGCAGCAGGCAAGGATCTAAGCACTTTAGCAACAATCTCTGATTCTTCCAACTATCCACCAACACATATGATACCACACACAAGTTCATTTGAACACTCTTTGCATGAAAGTAGTAACGTTCTCATCATCACCCATTCTTAACATTTCATATTTCCCTTTCAAACTTTGTAACTTAGCAATCTTCACATTAGCATCACCTTCATACAAAGTATCCAACTTTTTTGAGATCTCATAAGCAGTCTTCAAATCCATAGCATTTGTCATCTCAGAATTAGTCAAAGAACTCAACAATGCTTCCTTAGCCTTGATATTGTACTCAACATCCCTAATCTCAACAGTAGTAGTAGGACCATTCTGAGGAATAACATACCTATTGCTTGTAATACTCCAATAAGCTTCAATGCATCTTAGATGGCACTCCATTCAAGTCTTCCATAGAGAATAATTTGTTCCATCAAATCTTGGACTATCCTTCTTGTATGTCACCATCCCAGATCACCTCAAGATGTTAAACTTCTTCCAAGGAACCTGCTCTGATACCAATTGTTGGCAACACAAGGGCAGACAACTAAGAGGGGGGGGTGAATCAGTTGTCACAGAATTTCAAACTTATTCAACTTATTAACCTTATTCTTAGATCTGATCAATAACCATGAAAGCATAAATCAATAACACATCAGAAACACACATAACACCAATATTTTTACATGAAAACCCTGTTAGGGGAAAAACCACAGTGGAGGTCAGTCCACAAGATTATACCCTGTTAAAAGTATAAAGAAATGTGAATGGGGAATACACATGCATTTAGGCGCACTGCTTAGAGCTCACTACTCAATTACAAAAGGAAGACTCACTATCTTACAAAAGATTTGGATTACATCCACAGGAATTTGAACTAAAAAAGTAGCATCTGCTAATGCCTGATTATAGTTCCGGTTAAGCACATGAACACATCTTCACTCTTCTTCACTCTTCTTCACACTTTGCTTTTCCTTCTAAAGATTTAGAACATTATTCACGCATACCATTACATCCAAATGGTATAATCAATCACTTATATATATCTGCAACAAGAAATTACATCGCTACATGTCGGCCTCAACAAAATAATAAAATGAATACAAACTGTCGGCCTAAAACAATAAAGATTATTAATGTGAATCAACCAAGGTCGGCCACAACATAGTGAAGACCCAAAATAACATCTTCAAACACGAAAACACTTCAAATAATTATTCTTTGAAGATCCACAACACGCTACAACACCCTGTCGGCCAAGAACATGAAAAACATGAACACACAAGAGAAAATATCCAATCGCGATCACAACGATCAACGCGGACATGCAACACAAATAGAGCACGATCTAGAAACATCCACAAACATCATGAATCACCAAAGAAGCATCCACAACAACTAAACTTACTAAAATCACATCACCTTCATTCAAGAACACCAACTAAAGCAACATAATGACTGTCAGAATACAAATCTTCATAAAACAATCAAACCTTCACGCGGATCTCTGAAACTCAACGTGAATAAACTAGATATACTCAACAAGAAACCCTTTAATCCACAACCACTAATCATCAACGTACTGAGCTAACCAACCGACTGAACTTCACTTCACCACTGACAACCTGCAACTTATTTCATCACAATTTTCTCAATATCCTCGACATATATAACTTCTAAGATATTAATGTCAATAGTGTTAACATCAATGACAACCACATATCAACAACACAACCACAACATCCAAGAAATCATGGATGAGTCAACACCATATTCATATGTAGCAACATGTGATATGGGATATGAGACATCAATGCAAGTCATTGGACTACATTGTTCATCCCCAAATGATGGTGCCTCACAAGATATCCAAGTGAGACTGGATGATGATTCTACATATGTTGGAACTAGAGGACCAGGTAAGGTAATACCATAACTAAGAATAATTTTCTCTATTTCTTCAATTTGATGAAATCGATATTCTTTTGTTGTATTTCTTTTATTTCCACAATATCCACATTTGATTTTTCATTTATTAGGAGGATTAGAAAGAATAATCAAATGGAAGGGATTTAGTGTGAGAGACATGATAACATGAACCAAAAAATTGGAAAATAGAAACACCTAGATTGCCCCCTTGATTCAAAGAGTCCCCTCAACAATGATAAGTGTTGATTGTAGCCCCCTAGAATAATGTGTAATTTTTTTACAAGTAATGAGGATCATATGCCAAATCGAGCATTTATAATGCATGAAATTTTTTATAAATGGATTATCCAAATATTAATTTTACAGGCAAAATCAAACTCCTTGTAAAATTTTGATAGAAATAAAAAAAAGTTTCTAAATTTTGATAATTGGGGTGAAAGTTATGCCCTGTCAAAATTCACTTACAAAAATGACCTTGGAGGTTAAAATTTGCATTATAATAACACAAAATAAAAAATCTCTCAATACTAAAATTTTGGCTCCAAAACCAACTTCCTGTTGACTATTCACACTAAAAAAATTTAATAATTTTAAATTTTCTAGTATTTTAAATTAATAATTTCTAATCTAAACCTGTTAATAAGGATGAGAGAGTTTCCTCTTTAAATCTCAAGAAAGAAGTGTGGAAATCTCACCACTCATGTTGGTTTAAAATGAATTTTGATAGAACATCAAAAGAGAATCTAAGAGCACTTGGAGCAAGATGCATTATTAAAAATGAGTGTGGAAAATTGATTGGTGTAGCTTTGAAGAGGCTAAAGAGGGAACCAATAATGAAGCTAAAGTCCAAGCCTTCATCTTTGAGCTTCAAGTATGTAATTTTTATGGTTGCAAAAGAGTTGAAATTGAAGGTGACTTGTGTCAATAGAGTAAAAAAGTAAAAATCACCAAATTGGAAAATCAACAACTCTCTTGTACAAGTTTGGCCTCTTTTGGATATGTTAGAAAGTTACACCATCAATCATATTTACAAAGAAATCAATGAAGACATTGCTATTCTTGACAACTATGCAAAAGACATGAAAGACGATTGTATAATTGACTCAAATGTTGATCCTTGGCCAAGATTGAAACATAAAATGGATAAATCATTGAAGATTAGCAAGATGAAAGACAAAGGTTAAATCTAAAGATTCAAACATTAATGAAACTAATCATTATTAAGATAGTCATAGAATTTTTGATGAATGTGATATGTATCCATCATTAAGAATAAATATTTTACTCATATCAAAATAGGGCAATCCCTTAATTTATAATACAATAGAAATGGTCCCCAAAACTATAATTCACTGAATAAAAAAAAAATAATAATAATTTATAACCTAGAAAAAATTAAGTAATCAATTCCACAAGTTATATACTCATCCTAAAATACCACTTAATCTATTACACATTGTGTGTTCCAAACTTTTAAAATTTTAATTCAATTCAACATTTGCCATTGCAAATACAAGAAGGTACAAACCTTCAAATTATTATAACCCGTGTTTAGTTCCATTATAAGGAGACTCCGGAACGCAATCCATGTCATCATCAATGTCATCATTGCTTTCATACGTGGCATCTGCCTCATCTCTAAACAAGTTTCTAGCTTTACTTTGAGCTGAATTCTTTGAATCGGCATCATCTTTTACTAGCTTGTCAGTGATGATATGGCACTTTCTCTGCTGAGCTGGAGTCTTTGGCGTCCAAATGCGTTCTAAATTTGAAGCTCTGCTAGAAAAATGTGAAAATCTTCGCGCTCTTTCTCTTTTCAGCTGGGCTTTTTTCAGCTTAGTTTCATAGTCGTCTTCAGTTGGGCGTGGTAGTTTCTTTTTCTTCTGGCTCGTGTTCTCTTCAGTGTTTTCCTGGTTTCCAGCCATCCAGTCATTTGGAGATGATGTTGTGGAAGCTGCATCCATGGCTTCCAAATCCATTATCTCGTAAAGTTTTTCAACTGTGTCGTAAAGAGAGTCTGTATATCTGCAAAATACAAAGGAACACCTTTTACGGCACAGTAAATAACACTTAAATCTCACTTTTTGAAGTTGATTCAGAAAGTGAATCCATTCAATACAAATATAAATAAAATCCAGAATTTGTTCTATTGTGGAAATCCAAGACTAAATAGTGCAGATGTTTCTGAATTAAAATCATGTCTGAATTTTTTCATCAATTTCCAATCATGCTCCATGATCCATCATCAGAATGATAAGCAAATAGAGAGAAGAGAATGAAGCATGATGATAGATCATGGAACATTCATCTTCTCTCTATTTGCTTATCATCATCATGGAACATTCTCTTTTCTTTATTTGCTTATCATTCTGATGATGGACCATGGAGCATTCCAAATCGTTGATGAAAAAATTCAGACACAGTTTTATTCCAGAAACATCTGCACTATTTAATCATGGACTGTGGAAATTTATGGCTTCTAGGACTAGTTTAGTATGAACGAATTCCAGGTTCATATTTCATCTGAAACAAATTAATATAACGATTAGCAGTTTGAAGAGTGCTCCAACAGGCCTTGGCAGAAGAAAACCACATGTGAGGCAAAATCCAGGGATGGCATGTGACTAGATTTGAAAATACCAATCAAGATCACATTTAGCCAGGCTCTGTAAAATCCATCAGCAGAGTATGAATGTTTATGTCCCTTGGTAGAGCCCTCAATGGACTACGGTGACCCAGAGCTTGATTAGCCTCCAGAGGGTTTTCTAGATCTTTATAATATGATCTTATATAACTTTGAAATTATTGTAGTTAACACAAACATCTTTGCAAACGAGTTTAAACTGTATACATAATTTCGTAGTTAATTTTGTTTGTCTGGCTTTATAGGTATGAACAAGTAACCTGAATTTGATTACTCTATCACAAAAATCAAGGAGGTTCTGCCCCCCCATTATCCCTCCTGGTAGATTAAATTGAATGTTTTCCAAAAGCTTGCAGATGTCCTCTGTTAATTGAATTTCCTTTCCATCTCTGCTTGATCTTGTTGTCGCAAGTATCTCCATGCGAAATAAGATTTGCAGTTCATATCTGTTTCCGATTAGATTAAGGATTACAGAAACAAAATTGGAAATTGACAAGAATGATGTTGTGTTCATATTTGACAGGTTGTGTTCATCTTTGACAGTATCGCCCCGTGTCTGCAATTATTTACGAAGCAGGGCCATTGTTCTGTTTTTACTGCAATCTTATTAAAAACACTAAGACTAGCCGTGTTTTTTTAGCAGAGATGTGACCATTAAAAAGATTTGGTTTACTTGCTTAACTATCTGTTTTAAAATTGAAATTTGTTTATAAGCAAGCATAGTTGGAACTTGGAACAAAGCCAAAACCCAAAAAGAATCAGTCACCTCTGTAGTTATGGACAATGAAGAAGCAGTCATGTCGGGGTGTAATGCTGTGGAATCAAAGAGAAGTCTAGACTGAAACACTTAAACTTTGTACTGTCTTAAGGCAGGATCATTTAAGATTGAAACTCTGTTAAGCATAACAAAATTAACAATGTACAAAATTCACTAAACTTTCCCTCCCACAGATCCTACTCGGTTTATGTGATGCTATATAACCAAAAGGAAGTCTAGGATGAAACACTTAATACTTCTACAGTCTAAGACATGATATTATAAGATTGAAACACTCAATTAACCACTTGTTATTTCCACGCTCTAGCTTCTTTCTTATTTGTCAAAGCTTTTTAAGCATGCAATGCCTAATAAGTCACCTTTCTCTTACATTTCTTATCATTGTGAGATTAACCCAATTATAAGCCGTTCATGCATTTATGTTGCAGGTGTAGAAACTTTCATCCATTGTTCATGCATAATTTGATCTTTTTGAGAACTAACTTGGATACATTTGTAAGAAAAATCAAGTAAAATATTGTACTGTATATAATGTCATTAGAAAATTTGCAGCTTTACAAAAACCTAAAGAAAAAAGATACTCTCTAACTTTATCTTCTGAGGTACAAGTAGAAGGAGGTAGATCAAAAGGCCCTGGCTGAGGATTAGATAGTGGAAGCAAACATCCCTTGTACTTGGTAGCTAAATCATCGGGCTTCTTCAGTAGCAAGCTCATAAGCTTCTCAAATATTGATGGTTTCTCAACGTCATCAATCTTTTCCTTTTCCATGCATTGGGCCTCCAAACTCTGTACCAATAACTGGACAAGGCGTTTTGCTAGTGCACCCAAATCAACTTCTACGTTAGAAAGGCCATTCTGAACTTTTTCTTCGAGAGAACCAATAAATGACTCTGCATCCTCTGAACTAAGAATAATATCAACATGCTCGGAGTCCATGTGAATGTAAGATTCTCCTTCCCCTTCTGTCCATGTTGATTCTGTATCTACTGGAGTTGGCTTTATTAATTCCTCTTCATGGTGGTTTTTCAGCTGTACATTGTGATCAACGCCCAATTTTCTAGAGTTTTGGTTAAACCAGCAGCTTAGTAGCCTTAGAATCTTGGAGCTCTGATTACTTTTCATATATCTACTTTCCAATTTTACAGATGGATTAAGTTCAACATCGTTAGGACCCTCTTTACACAACCCGCAGACAATGGAAGAGTATAATGAATCCCATGTATCACATTTATAGATATTAAGGTCAGAGCCTTTCAATCTCTTGGAGTTCATAGTGTGATTCAGGTTGTATCTTGTACTGGTCCTTTTTCTTCTATGTTGTTTACTTCTAACTTTTTCCTTTGAATTTGCTTCATGATTTTCTTGAAAAGCTTGCGAACAATTATCAGCATTCTCTTTCACATCACAAGGTACTTCAACATTATTATTTGTGGATGAAATGCTAGTTACAGTAAGCTGCACATTGGAGTTTAATATATAGAGAAAGGCAATATGGACAGTGAAAGGGTCCAAAATGGCATGTGAATGAGATCCATTATCAGAAATAGTAACTAAAGCAATACACTTTTGGCATGATAAATATGCCATAAGCAGCTGCCAAACAGGTTTTCCACGCACAAATTCACCATGTCTCTGTTGAAGCCTTTCCAGCATTTCATCCCCAATTCCATCAAAAATTCCCTCTACTTCCTGTCCGGAGATTGAATTTGAGATTAAATTTCGAAGCATAACACACTCAGATATAACACTGCTCAGGTCTGGGCATTTATCCTTCCGAAAAAGCTCCGCAACATGAAGCTTCACAATGCTAGAGTTCAGGATCCTCCTATCATTTTTACCTGATTCAGGTAAAACAAGATATATGAAATATGACAATGCTTTAAACCAAAAAAGCTACAATAAGACCCTGTTTAAGGGGCTACAATAAATAAAAAATGGAGACCCTGTTTGGCCTTTTGGAATGGAACTACATTTACAACTAAATGGCTCCCAAAGTGGCTAAATAAATCATTTTTTAAAACATATAACAAAAATTATTAATAGCTTACATATGTAGCTGTAGGGATAGATTTGTTTCCAAGATTCCAAACTACTTACAATAATGATTTAATTCAAAAAATTACTGTAAATTCTAATGTAATTGACTTGGTGATAGGTGCTACCATATTCACCTCAAGATCACCGGGTTAAATGAATAAGAGTATGCCTGTATTCTGTATAAATATCCTAATATGTGGGTACAGTGACAGTTTACTCATCTCACTACCCTATACCTGAGTCTCCTAGTGGCTATTGTTGCTATATTCATTCGAGGGAGTTCTATTTTACTTACCTTTTAGAGCATTTGTGGACAAATCTAATCCACCAAGATGATCCATGCAAGCTTTTGAACCTTGAAAAAAATCCGAATTACTTTTCTCCAAATCAATGCATTGGACTTTGCAGACTCTACCCCTCACAGGTTTCCCATCAATTCCTTTGATCTCCAAGAATACTTCTCCACAAGTCTTAGATGGCACAGAGGGAAACATGTTGCTGAAATGAAGTTAAAATTGCACAACCATTAACATCCATGGGAGGACAAAACTACACATATACAATTCAAGCATAAACACTAAAATTACACAATATGGAAAACATATTTTCACTAAAATTGCATGGCCAAAATTTTGTGTTAAAGTGTTTCCATTATATAAATTTTGATACTTCCACTTCAAAGTATCAATAAATCTCTATATCAAGATTAAAATTTGGAACATTCAACTGTTGTAGAATCTACTTTCTCCAGCAACATTGTTTCCATGTAAGATATTTATGCCTCATTGCAAGACCCTGCTACTAGCAATAACACCTCTAGATGCATGTGCATTGTGAATCACTCACAGACATGAATATGCTATCAGCTTAACCCTGCATGGATTAGTTGATAACGCATGACACTAATCGAAGGTTTGGCTATATCCCTCTACACATCTATCGACCTTTGAACTGCACCTAGAGGTGTTGCTAATAACTGTAGCTAATCCTCTGGCCGATTGCATCCTCAATGCAACTATAGGTCCTAAGAAGCATTGAAGGCAAACCCAACATATGTGTAAATTGTTCGTTTAATAATGTTCTTGCTTAAGCGTTTTAATCTTACTTGTTCATACCTGGAATAAACAATGGCAGGCCAAATTAGCTGTAAGGGCACCAATCTGGATGCCACTAGAAGGGCATCCATGGTTTGAAAACTCCACTGCATTGTCTTGAAGGCTTCTATAACTTGTTCTGGGTTTATTTCGCATACTATTACCTCCTGGGCTGGAAAGATTGGCGGAATGTCAATCCAACAGAAGTGTACATCTCTGGACTTAAATTCCTTTTTGACTGACCTCAATTTCATGCAAAATTGTTCCCATGGATCCTCTTCAAAACTCGAAGGAGATAGCACAGCCCCTGGTTTGTCTTCCTTGAGAAAATCTCTGAATCCATTCCTTGTCCATGGAAATGGCGAGAACAGAACCACCAAATTCTTCTTAAGGGGAATCGGGTGGTCCTTTTTCTTACCGTTAATGTCCACTGCCAAAAATACCAAATTACATCTCAGAAACATACTAGCAAGATAAGCTCTTTCACGGCTCTAGGAAAATTCACCACCAACAATTTACCTTCAATAAATTCACCTCCAACAATTGATCATCAACAAATTCACCTCCAATTGATCGTCAACAATTCATTGTCATGACAAATTCATCTCGTGGAAAATTCACCACCAACAATTCACCAGCAATTCATGGCAGCGAATTTTCCAGGAGATAAATTTATCATGATGATGAATTATTGGAGAAGAATTTGTTGGTGGCGAATTTGCGTGATACCCTCTTCCACATACAATAAAGATATAAAAATAAATTTTACCAAAAAAAATGTCAAAACATTAACACCTACAACAAATGAGAGGATCCCATATATAGTCATTCACAAGCTCCAGCAACGATCGTGAAATAAAATGAAGTCGACCACCATGCACAAAATCTGGACAACACAGTGCACCAAAGTTTGCAGTAGCCATCGATTTCAGTGCTGAAAGAAAAGCATCTGTTTGTGCAGTTGGGTTGAAATGCACATGGCTTGCTCGTTTCCCAATAGTCTGCTCAATGTAGGATCTTGAACGGAAAGGCCACATGGAGGAATCAAACAACTTAAATGCCCACACTGTCTTATTACTGTTTTCAAGTAATAACTTGCATACACAGTCTCTAATGGCTGCAAGGTATAGTTTTTTGTTGACTAAGTTGTGAATATGCTTCAGGTCTCGTATGTCCACCATTACTATGATTCTCTCCACCTGGTTTTCTCCTAGTCCCTTCGTCATTGTTGATTCAGAGTGATAATGTATTTTACAAACCCAAGAAGGCACTGATATTTTCTTGTTTTGTAAACATTACTGAATGTGCAGCTTGTGTTTTTCTTCACAAGTTGCAGAGAAAAAGAAGTTTATAAAGAATTTTAGGTTCTCATAGTTTGGATTTAAACGAATGTAAGCTTTTCTTATATTGGTGAAGTAACGTTTGAAGATGACCCATTCAATCTCATTTATATCAATGTTTTTTAATCATACATCGGTGACTAATTATATTTACACAGCTTGCAGTATAATGCATATTTGTTCCCATTGTTCAATAAAGTTATTATACAAGTCTTTTTCAAAAAAAAATAAAAAAAATGTGAATTCCTAATTCAAGCAAAATAATTTGGGCTTTTTTAATTTTCACCATAATTCAAATATAAAAATGATGTCATAAAGAATTTTGATTTATTATTTATACATATTTATGTTTTTTATAAGGCTTTTTAACATATTTATTGATACATGGAAAATAAAAATATTATAATATTGATATTAGTTAAAGGATGTTTTTTCTATCCTCAAAGAGTGGTACATGGACAATTAGAGAGACGGAAGTAACATCACAAGTAACTTCATCTTACTTAAGTAAAAATATATATATTATTATAGAGGAAGAATCATGCCCTCTATAATAAATATCTAGGCTAATAAATTAATTAAGTCAATAAATTTAGAAATTAATCTAGATAAAAGATTGAGTCTAAATAAGTACTAAAATATATGTTGAAATTGACAAAGAAGAATAGATGCTCTTCGTTTTGTCTATGAAGAGAAATATTCTATTATAAAGTGCATTATGTGATCTAAGTTAGAAACTTGAATCAATATAGCTATGACAAACAAAAACATGAATTGTGCTTTGTTTGGGATCAAAACCACCCTAAAGGCCTTTATCCTCAAACTCATCGCCTTGAACATCTACAAGGCCTTGATCCTATAGCTCCAACTCCTAAATTTTGGGTTGTTTCTCTTTAGAAATATATTCACCTCTCTATATCTAAACTAGGTGGTGGTTATAAACACAACTAGGACATACTATTGAGTGGGAGATTATAGATCTTTTTATCAATTATAGTCATGTCATGCTATACCAATTCAATGATGTTTAAACAAGATGGAATACATGAAAAATATAATGCAAATGCCGAGGTATCTATGCTTATATATATAGATTTTGATGAAATACTTTTCTCTAGATGCTTGAGCATGATATGCGATTGATACTTGTAAAATTTCTCTTAGATGGATGCCTATATGATAGAGGCATTTTCCCTTTTATATAATACATTAGCATTCAAATTTAAATATTCCACATGTGAGTTGGTTGATAATAGATAGTTAATATAGTTGACCTTGGCATGCAATACAATTTAAAATTTGAAACTAGAGGTCAAGGATCCCATAGGGGTCTTAATCTAGGACTAGGAATAGAAAAGGATTGAGTCTATACTATTGGAGAATATGGACTTGGGTTCAATTCAAGTCTAGGATAAATGCCAACTCTTTTAGAGAATTATACTCAAATTAAACACTAATCGTTGAATAAGGAACAAAGGTCAAAGTGAGCCCAAAATTAGTGGGATAAAGTACTAGGTATGCACTTTTAACCTTTAGAATTATATACCTTATATCATCATCATTAATTTTTTTTTACTATAAATAATTTAATATAATAATTAAGCTTCCTTAATATGAGATTGAGAAGATATACATGTAGGGATAAAAACACACCTTCTACAAATATCTAGGACTAATATCTTAAATTCAATTGAATTCAAATTAAATTAAGAGTTAAGTATGATAAATTGACTATGATAAATTAACTAAGAAGTAAATGGACATGTGTTGAAATGGAAATAAGATGGAATTAAGACTTATCTCAAAAATTGACATAATATGAACTTTTATTGGTGTATAGAAAAATATACGTTTTACCCAACCCAAGTAAAAAGTCAAAGATGCATTTCACAATTTTGGTTAACTGAAAACATTTTTTTCCTATTGCTATTGTTTGGTCCATCATGATATTGCACTCACCCAAGGGATCATCTTGGGGATCATCTTGGATTTTCATGATTAAAGATTGGATTTTGGTTACAGGATCATGATGATCAAAGATTGGATTTTGGATACATTGTGATCATAGATATGATCTTGATAAAAGATTGGATAATGATGGGTTTCATTATCATATATTGGACCTTGGTCAAAGATTGGATTAACATGAATATCATGATCATAATTGGGGATTTTATTAGTAACTTGATTGTGATTTGGTTGGGATCAAGTTGTGACATGCTTTAGAGTGAGCTCTTGACATAGCCTTAGTTCTTTCTCAGACAAAATGGATACACTTTATGTTGCTTTGATATTCCCTATATTGACTAAGCCTTGGATATATGTTCTTAATGTCACATTTAATGACATGTTTAGACTAGTGGGATATTTTTAGACCTTATGACACTTCTGGATTTTGGAACTTTTAGGTTTTATGGACTTCATGAAATGTTTAGGTTGATCTTCCCATGTGGGCTGACTCATGGAGATGGTAGTGTTTGATGGTATTTGATTTACGAAAGGCATAATGATAGGAGACTCATGGATAGGTGTTGTGGACATGGATTTCTTGGATTTTATGTTTTGTTATTTATCTTATGCAAGTAGTTCTTGGAAAACATATTTAGTAGATTAGGATGAATCAAAGGAATTAGGTGATAATGATTTGGAGGTTGTAGATATAAATTATTTGGAATATGTGGATGATCTAAATGAGTTGGGTGAAGAGCATTCAAATGACATGGATTGGGGAGATGGTGGATATTGTTCTAGGATGGTATTTTCCTTGCCAAAGGTGGGATAAGGATGAGTAATAGATGTGTGATGTTGGTTTATGAGGTGGCTAGTGCTTGGGAGGTCTTGGTTTTGGGGGATATGGTATTTGATGATGGGGAGTATGAAATCTATTATGAGAAAATCTATAAGGATCTCATCAATTGTGTCTTGGTCAATGATATCATCATCATCATCATAAGGGCCATATTTAGGTTGATTGATAAGATCATACTCATCATCATAAGAATCATATTTAGGTTGATAAAAAAGACCATCATCATCATCATCATCATAAGGATCAAAGTAAGGTTGATAGATAAGACCATCCTCATCATCATAAGGATCATAGTCATTATACTTGGCTTGATCTGGGAGAATGATTTCATCTAGAGGACTCATGGTGTTAGATTTTCCCTTGATTATGATCTTTTGGCTTACTTTTATTATGATTTTGGACTTTATCATTGTAGGATATGGATCCATAATTTTATGTAGGTCCTTATACTTTTCAAATCTGGTATAATTTGGATTTTGGATTACTGTGATTTATGGTCACTATGTCAAAATGATAACCCTAGGTGGACTTGATAGGTGACTTGGATGGAATAAGTAGATGGATAACTCAAATTATTAGGATGACCCCAAGGATGGGAATAGATGATTAGGTGGACTATGTGGATTCAACTTACTAATCTTGGATTAAAGTTTAAGTCTACACACTTGGATATTTGGATGATTTGATTATGGCTTATTTTTAGAATTCTACAGATTGGTGTAGAGTTTCCAAGGATTAAAAAATGGGCCTTAGGATGATTAAAGGTTCCAAAGGTTGGATTGGTGTGATGATTTCGATTAAAATATCCAAAAAATTTAACTTTGAACTATGACCAAGGATGTGATTGGGATGATGATCAAATATGGGCTATAAGGATGGTGGATAAAAGATGATAATGATGGAATTGGATAGTAGATATTTAATATGATACTAATGAAATGATTTAAGGATGTCCTAATGTTCTAAAATATATTAGATGTGAATTCAAGGATGACTAGGGTTATGATCAAGTGGACAATGAGCAAGGTATTGGTGTGATGATTGGACAATTGAATATGTCAAAATATTGATAATGTATGAAGGACTAAGGGTATGCGAAGTAGATAAGATATTGGTGTACAATGTGGAGGATGTGGGCAATGATTTTGGTGATGACCAATGATGAATAGATTTTTCACTAAGTGATGGTTATGGGTGATCCCACAATAGTGGTTTACAATTTTTGGCCAAACTGGACACTGATTTATTTTTTTAACTAAATCTTCACATTCGAGCACCTATAGCGATTAAACCGTGAGGAATTTGAAGATGATGCAAACTAGAGTATTGTCAAAATTTTTTTCTGTATATTCTAAATATATTTTTTTCAAAAAATCAAATTGCACTTCTTTTTTCTCCCGAAAATTGGTTTTTTTCAGACCTTGTAATTCTAATTCTTTCTTGAAATATCTAGTGCTTCCACTTGGTTAGATAGTTTTTTATTGAATATTTTTTCTTTAATCAAGTTTCAAAGTTAAATCAATTACAATTCAGACATAACGTGACCGTATAACGCATAACTTTTACTGTATGTATCGAAATTCTTTTTTTTTTGTTGGATCAAGGACTCCAATATCTGTGCACTCATATTTCTTTAAAAAAAAATTTGATAATCTTCTATTTTTCCACATGTAGAACAAAGAGTTTTGTTTTCGGTGAAAAACCTATATTTAATAAAACTTAAAAAACAAATAGATAATATAATCAAAACATATTAAAATTATATTCCTTGGATAGCTCGTTTTGAGGGAAACTTGATACCAGTTGGGTTTTTGAGATCTCCTCCATTTTCATTCTCAAATCGAGCTTTGAAGTGCAAAATTCTGAGCAATTTTGGTGCCCGAGAGGATGTGGGTGAAAATAAGTGGGTTCAATCGAACAACTATTCGGTCGAACAAAAAAATAATATTCGGTCGAATGTGGGTTCGACCGAACCCATTTAACATACAATAAAAAAATAGATTTGAATGGGGTTAGGTCGAACATTCTAAAGATGTTTGGTCAAACCCCCTCTATTAAAAATTAATTTTTAATATTAATATAAATATAAATTATATTCTTTTTAAATTATGACTTGAGAGAGAGATATGGAGGGAGTGGGAGAGAAAGGGAGAGTGGGG